>CM056595.1:6511458-6598849 GCA_029721355.1 Tegillarca granosa
CACATGTAACATTTTTAAAGGCTATTTAATATTAAATTTCGAAATATTTTGGCAATGGTGCCCGGAACTTGTGTTTAAGTTTTATGATAACATTATTGTTATTGTCCATAAAACGTCCGTAGAAGATGTGGAAATTATTTTAGTTAAGCGTTTAAGTTTATGTGCCTATGCTTCTCTTAAGGGAAGATTGATTGGCAACTTGATTTACGTGCCATCTGGGTTATAATGTATATGCAGATAAGAGTAAAACAGTTTATAAATATCAAAATAACTTTTGATGGTACTTTGCTAAAAGAATTGGTTGAATTTGTCTGTAAAAGATTACTTTAACTACATATATAATACAGAATATGAAAAATCTTTTCAAAAACGAAGATAAAAAGCATTACATAATTTTAAAATATTTGATTATTTAACAATCGATGAATCTTGTTCTTGTTTGATAAAGTGGTTAGTCCTGTATTGATTTTTTTCAAATTTATTGAGAGTGTATAAAGGTTGAAAAGTATGTAAAAGATAACGAGATCTTAAGTATATAAATTACTATGTATATATTTAAATAAAAAGATATTTAAAATAAATGTAGGCATAGAATTTTAAGAATAGTTGCATGGTAAGAATATGTTTAATGGTTGTTTTATCAAAATTATTTACAGTTCTTAAGTAAGTGAAGGCTAAGAAAATAATGATGTTTTAAAAATAGGAAATGGTACTTTACATTATTCTTAAAAATGGAAACATATACATAATGTTTTACAATATGTTAGTAACTGTGTGTTATTAACAAATATTGTTTGTTAATAATGAAAATAGTATTTATTTTTAAGTTTAATTTATGTGCGTTTAAAGGGTTTACAAGTGAAATGACTTGTAAACAGCAACTGAACCTCCAAACTATCTGTTGCCAGTTAATGATATTTTTTTAATGCCGCAAAACACAAACATAAACACAAGAATTTAAAATTTAAATTTAAAAAAGAAAACAAGCCAACATTAAAACAAAAGAAAATTCGAGGCTTCTTACCTTGTGCATTAAAGTAACAATGATATATATTAAATAAAAACAAAGAAAAATGTTAATTTGTATTTGTTTAGGTTAAATATGTACTATATGATAATAATGATCATTATTATAATTAATAAAACCTAATATACTTACAAAGTCTAATAATACCTTTTTGTCATCCACTACTACAACATGGTTTGACTAACAAGAAATTAAAAATGCATGTAGTAATTTATTACAATAAGTGTGCAAAAGTTATCTGTGTGGTATAAAGAAAAAGGGTCGGAGATAAAACCAGCTGGCGCTTATCTATAGATTAAAATACCTCTTAATTATCATTGTATTACTAATAATCAACATCCGTATGTAAAATGATGTCAAAGCGTGCCACATGACAAACTTCTCCGATTGTTCAGAAGTATGTTATTTTTGGATATTATGACATACAACCTTTTAATACTCAACCCAAACATTGCTGTGTATTCATAATGCTACAGTGATGAGAAATAAACTAAAATATCGCTTTGCTATAAGGGTAAGTCCGTTGTCATAGCTCTCGTTTTGTGTGTAGGTTAAAATATCACAAACAAGTTATCCTGAGACTAGCATTTTCCCTTTCAACACAAATAAAAATGAATGTTTAGAGGTCCGTCGGTCAGTGTTGATGGAGAAAACAAAAGTCCTGCTCCAAATCGCAATAATATAATTTTTAACCAGTAACTGATGACTTTATATAAATATATGATAGCAAAAAATTCAGGATCTTTTCACCTAGTCAGGTGTAAATCAGCAGTCGTTTCTCTTTCAATAATAATAAAACTTCTGAATCGTTCAGATTTATTAATTTAACCCGGAATATCATATTTCATCATGTTTTGAACAAACAGTGTCCTAAATTTAATTAGCATAATGCGTTTCTATACGTACAGTTTTCACGTAAGAAGTTTGATCATATGTGTCTGAAAAGGCATCGTCCTATAAAAATAAACCCGATAACATCTACAAATTAAAGTACACCTGAAATGTTCGTCTTTTCTTAAGAAAAATGATTTAAGTTTATACATGTTGCATTCTCATTGTTTGATTAAAAAGAAATTTTAGTTCAGGAATAGTAAGGACAGAAATAACATTTGAACAAATGACTGTAGGAATTCAATTAACTTTTAAATGTTGTTATTGTTTATTTTTACCATTATGACAAGACCGGCAGTTTAATTTCAATAAATAAAACACACACACACATTTTTTTCTTGTGATTTTTTTCTTGGAATTTACACAATTTACTTTTAATTCTATTATCATTCCATTATCTCTCAATATTTTAATTTGATATATTTTTCCGAAAAAATCTATCGTGTGACAACTCACTCTATATCTGCGTATAATGCTTGTCTTTCCAACTTTGTTTTCCCCTGTAATTAATACCTTAAAACCAAAGTCTCTGAAATGTAAATGAGAATATTAGAGTATTTTACAGTAGAAGTAACTAAGTTGTTTTTGCTCTATACAGCTCATACACTATCAACTTAAATTTTGTCGACCGTTTCTACCAAGTCAATAAACAATATGTGTCTATAATATTAAAGTATGCGTTTCTCTTGATTATATTTCTAGTACATAATTGGTGTCAATAAAACCAAGATATAGCTTATATTTGTGCCAGTAATGAAAAAAAAAAACAACACATATGCAATGTACTCACGGTTTTTCAGTACCCATGCTACCTGGGTTAAATAAAAAGTGTATATTCTTGTCAATTCCTGAAACGCCATGATTTTTGTTTACAATACAAATTGATTTTAAAACCAGGCATTTATAATATTAGTTAAGCAGTGATTTAGTGACCTCATACGGAAATATATGGAGTCATTAAAATTTTTATTGGGCGACGCGATAGCGGAGCCCAATATAAATTTTAATGACTCCATATATTTCCGTATTAGGTCACTAAATCACTGTGTAACGAATTTATCCCACCGAAGATCTTGATCTTCATGTCAAAACATTATTTCAAGTGCAAAAACAGAAACATTTCATGAGTTAATGTTGACAGACGCCATTATGGCTGCAGACCGGGTAACAGGGGACGTAATCGTTACTGACCGAATATATTTTCTTAATCAAGGGAGGTAATCAAAAGTGACCTAATACAATCCCATATTAGGTTACTAATTGACCAATGAGAATCAAAGATTTTCATCCGAGGTGGGATAAAGGGAAGTTATTCTATTACATAATTTTTTGTCGTATATCCCAAGGTAGAGATTAAATAATTTTCTAAAATTGTAATGGTTAAATCTGATAAATAAAAACAATAAATGTTAAAACTACTGTAGATTCATTCAAAATGTCTTAAACTTGTAGTGATCAAGGATAATGCTTGCTATATAATAATAATAATAATAATAATAATAATAATAAGACACGAAGACTGCATCAAAAGTTTTTTTTAATTCAAGTATCTTGAAATTAATCACGGACCCACAATATTAGTACTATAAATGTGAAAATGAATATCATAAGATACATTACTTCTTAAATATTTGATCAATAAAAGCTTACCCTTTTTAGCACCCGGCCTCTCTTTCTTGATGTGAGTTGGAGTGTATAATTGAATTGGCCAGTTATCAAAGTTTTTGTTTTGTCTGGAGATTGTGATTCGGACATGAACTGGTTTGTTTGTGTTTTATTTGAAAACAGAATATTTCTAAAACGAGATCAAATTTATTTTGACCGATGTTGTTTATAAGAAGGCTTTTGCAGGTGTTGACCTTTCAACTTAAAACTGAGTTTCTATTCTAGGTCAAGGTAGACCTAGAAAAAGACTCGCATACTTGAACTTCATAATGGAGTCTGAACAAAGAATTAAAATAAGTACATAATATTGCCTTTACAGGTATCTTCTTGATCTTTACACATTGGAAAACACACATCGAAGACATTAAATACTATTTAACCATTTTTACTGTGTCTTTTATAGTTATCATATTTATGTATTAAAGTCTGCATCTTATTAAAATCATAGAAATAGCTATCATTCTTAAAAAAGTATAATCTTAACTATAAAATTGCACTCTTTTTAAATATGTTTCAAATAAAGTCTTTTTTGTTCAACGACCAACATCTTCTCCTTTAGTTAGGTATTACTGCTCTGAAGTTTTGACAATATGGAAAAAGTTACAAGCCAAAACATCTTGTGTAAACGGTTCATACACATCCGTATGCGTGTTCTAAATCAGTAAAACGCTTTTCTAAAGTAATGTTAACTAAGACTAACGTTACACGCGTCTTGATAAGTAGATGGATTGTACAAATGTACCAGGTAATGTTGTTTCAGTTTATTCATACTCTAAGCCACTCCAACAGTGGAACATGAGGGCATATAATATACAATAGTTTTATATGCAAACTGACAATATAATATGCAAACACAAATACAACATATCTCTCTATACATGTACAAATATATAAGTTATAGGCAGGTAAGACATATTCACATTCAAATATTTATAATTATATGCATATCACTTTCTTTATAATATGAAAGTACACTTTGTTTATTTATGTTTATAAAAATTCTTTAAAGATCTTTGACAAGAAAATTGCGACTTTTGATAATAATTTTGTGTTACATAATTTTAACATACCATACAATTTATCATAACTTGGATATGTCGTAAAATATTGTGGTAAGTACTTTTCTCTTAATTCCGAAAATTTACCACAGACAAATAATGAAATTCATCTCCTAAGACATTTAAACAATATGGACACATTCTATCTTGTTTATTGACATTTTGCCATCTACCAGTTTCAATTGGGAATTTATGATTTGCTGTTCTAAGTTTACAAATATACTGTGCTTTATAAAAATCCAACTTAATTAAATAATCTTCGAGTTTAAATACACTTTTAAAAGAAAAATATAAATGACTCTTTGATGAAACATTATTACTTGACCAATTCTGTAAAAATATATCCTTATTGACCCTTTTAAATACATAGCTATATGATGATACATCGACAATAAATTGACTTTTCCATAAAAACCTAAGTCCAGACTGATTTAACATTTTTTCTATATGCTGTAACCATGGTGATTTAATATTACTAGACTGATACAATGATAACATAATTCTGTATATAAAAGAAGATAACTTATCAGTTTTAGGTTGTACTAGAGTACACCAAAAATTGTACATCCTTTGATAATATCCTTAAATACATTAAGAAACGTCCCAACTCACCTATAAACCATGTAATTTCGGGTTGATTTCCTTAGTTTTAAAATTCGCTTACAAAAATCTAGATGAACGCCTTCAATCAAATTTAAGTTTTCAAAACCCCAGATTTCACACGAGTAAAGTAATACTGGTGATACAAGACTATCAAACAATTTTGTAAATCAACTGGAAGTTTCAGATAACTAATTTTACTTAAAACAGAGTACATAGCCTTTTTTGCATGTGTTACTATAGTCCGCTTAGCAGCAGAAAAATTGTTATTAAACTTAAAAACGACCCCTAAGTTTGAAAATGTATCTACAACATCTATTGGCTGGGTGCCAACAGTAAAATTATACTGATGTTTACACTTCCGTTTACAGAACACTACCACTTTGGTTTTTGAAGTGTTAACTTCTAGTTTCCATAAATTACAATAACTGTAGAACGTGGAGAGTGAATATTGCAAATCAGCTTCCGAATCTGCCAATAAAACAGTGTCATCCGCATACAACAGAAAGAACAATTTTATAAAAATATCTAGTTTATCAAATACGAGTTTACTTAAAAACTCTGTACCAGTAGCACCATTATCAAACAAAAATTGTTCTAAGTCGTTTAAATAAATAGAGAATAATAGTGATAGATTTTCACCTTGTCTTAAACCAACATTGCAACAAAAAAAATCTGAAAGTTCACCTCCGACTTGCACACAAGATTTAATGGATCTGTACATATTAAAAATAACTACAAATATTTTACCAGTTATACCACAATCAATAAGTTTTTTCCATAGACCTGCTCTCCACACTTTATCAAATGCACATTATAAATCAACAAAACAACAAAATAACTTTTTCCCATGACTAAAATATAAAGATATTATAGAATATAGAATAAAAATATTATCTAATGTACAGTGACCTTTCCTAAAACCTGCTTGTACACTATTAATAAGATGTATATGTTCAGCATATTTCTCAAGACGAGTGTTTAGATTGCTTGTAAACAGTTTGCCAAAGCAGCTTATCAAAGTTATACCTCTATAATTACCAGGATCGGACATAGACCCTTTGTTTTTGTAAATAGGTTTGATAGTACCAACTAACCAAGTATCAGGTACTTTACCTGAATTTAAAATTAAATTAAATAATTTACAATGGTAAAAAATATTCATAAGTATAAATTATATATTCATTTAAAATTTTATCAATACCTGATGCTTTATTACATTTTAATTTTTTATAGCTGCAATGATTTCATTATTTGTAATAGGACAATTCAATATATCGTCTGTATGTGCATCATTAATTGAAATATTACTTACATATATAAACTCATCATCAGAATCGTTACTATCATTAAGATTCATAAAATGTTCGTACATACCTTCAATTGTTATATGTTCATTATCCTTTTTATGTCCAGTTAATCTATTTAATATAGTCCAAAATGTTTTACTGTCTCGTTTTTTCATATTACGTAATTCTAATCCAACAGAAAGTTTATGTTTGCGGAAGTAATGATTTAATGTTCGTCTGTATACAGTTCCCATTTCTTTCAATGCATTTTTATTCACTATATTTTGTTTCGGTTGAATAATTTCCGTGCTTCATGAAAGTCTTTCCGTTTAGCAAGACATTCCTTCCGAACCACGATTTAAACTTAGAGTTATTTCCCTTGAAAGTCACCTTACTTTTTCCAAAAACAGACTTTGCACTGTTCACAAAAATAGTTCCAATATTGTCCACAATAGTGTTTAGTACATATATACTAGATAAATCCTGAGGATTGTCAATAAGCGTAATTAAATCCTGTAAAGAATTGTTTTTAACTTCAGTAATAAACTCTGAAGCTTTATTTTTATTCCATTTAATATAATCATCAGGGATAAGAACAAAGTCCTCGGTTTTTGAAGATTGAATGTTTACAGTTAATGAAAAACTTACTGTGACAATAAGCGTCTGAAAAAAGTTTTTCAAAGTCCGTAATTTCAAAGTCATTCACTAGTAAAAGAAGACGTGATGAACAGCAGCACATAATCATTTACACTTCTGTCCTTACAAGTTTTTTTGCCAATTTTATAATCATTGTTTAATCTACCATTTGCTATAAATAAATTATTATTTTTAAACAATTCTATAAGACGGTAACCATATAAGTTAGGCTTACTAGCATCTTGTGTATATCTTTTAAGATCTACAGAATGGTTTCATTAAAAAATTGAAATCATTCATATTTACATCACTTTCAAACTGAAAAAAATTAGAAATAAAAGCATCTGTTGTATCGTATTCCGATAAATTACTAGTATGGGCGTTAAAATCACCCACAAGAGAAACATAACATTTCTGGGGAAAACACATTAACTCATTTTCTATCTCGGAAAACGCTTCAATCGATGAATATTTCGAACCAAAAGGGGGTATATACACAGCACCGAACAATATATCACTTTCTTTATCAAAAATAACTTTAGAAACACTAAGCCAATACACAAATTCACTATTACTTTTATGAAATTGTAAAAACCTTTCGATTTCCTTTTTGTATATGATTGCAATTCCACCCGATTTAGAATAACACTTGATTCTATTTTTCATTTTTATTCCGTATCCGTCTGGTAAATCAATGACGTCATTATCACCCATTTTAGTTTCCATTAAACAAGATATCGTGCTGACGTATAAGATCACAAAATTCTGGTATATGGAGTTTGCTCAGTAATCCACAGACATTTAAAGAAGCCACACGAAGATTTCTACTGGTGTGACAGTTATCATTATGCCCTCTTGCGCACCCCTATCCGATGTTACTTGCTTCACCAGCTCTATCAGTGTATTGCGCATCGAATCTGGTATCAAAATTAGGTTGATAATCCCTCCTTCGGTAATAATCCATGTCACTCTCTGGATCGTATAACTGGCCATCAATGTAAAGTTTATCCACAACTAGTTTTGCATTCTGTCTATTTCTTTTCGCTGCTTTCAGTTTTGGGATAAGAATCTTACGTCTTTCCTGTATCTCTTTCAGAAACTGTTCAAAGACACTGAAATTTTCTTTATTACTTAGAACAGTAGCTGCCTTCTTTCGGACCAGTTCACGTTGCTTGTGACTAGAGAACTTAGCCACAATAAATGGCGGTTTTCCATTTCTTGGTTTTCCTAAACGATGTACCCGTTCAAATGATGTCTGTTCATGAATGTCCATTTCTTTAACTATAAAGTCCTTTAAAACACTCTCAGTATCTTCAAACTCTCGTCCTGGTTCATTGGTTCGTAACACTCTACTAATACCTCCAAAAAGCAAGTTATCCCTCATTGAGCGTGTTTTGATGTCTAATATCTCTTCTTTCATTTCATAGTTCAGTCTGTATAGTTCTTCTTTATCCTGCTCTAAAAATGACATACCTTCTTTCAAATCGCAGTTACTACTTTCCAGTGATCTAAGACTATCATCATGTTCATCCACCTTTGATTTTAACGCTTTTACTTCCATCTCAATACCTTCGATTTTTCTCTCGATATTCACCAGACGGTCACATATGACATCTAACAGTGATAATTTTCCTTATCTATTGTATATGTCCATAATAACACCACTTAGATGCAAATTAATATCCAAATTTGATGGGATATTACCATGTTGCGTTTGTAAATTATATCCACTTGCAGTTTGCTCATGTTGTACTGGCAATCCATACCCAGGTGTTAAAATATTTTGATTTTGTACAGGTAAATTATCTACATTTACGTTACTACTTAACAGTTCTGTCGCATTCACTACGGCTGACCCAATGGTTTTCAGAGAAGTGTTCACTGGACTATTATTCATTTCATTGTCTGCATTCGTCTGCAATCTCACAAATTGCTGAAGTTGCAAATAAACTTAGTCAAACAATACAGTCATATGTTGCTTATAAACAATCCGTGTAAGTTTCACAATTAACTAATATCTAGAAACACATAAAATCATTAACAATATAGAGAGATATTCACTGTCCGACTGGTCAGTCCGCCTTATATAATAATCATCCATGAACAGTATAATCAAAATCAACAATCGGTATAATAAAATAAATACTGTAAACCGTGAAAATTTAGCGGCAGTTTTATTTTAGCGCAATTCGCGGAAGAATTCAATCGCTAAAATAAAAATCGCTAAAATTTTACAAAACTTCATTAACGGGCAAATATTAACGATCCCCCGAAACGGCCGTCTTTGATGATGTTCAACTGATCAAAGAATAAAAATTGTTTTTTAAAACAAACATTTAATCAATGAGAAGCTATATTAATTTGCACATGCATAAAAATCAATAAATAAGTTTTATCAATCAGTCCAAAAAGTCCATTTCCGTTTCAGCTAAGAGAATGATATGCTCACACACACAAAATTAAATTGGAATAAAATCGGAATTAAAACACGCTAAATCCTGAAAACCAGTAAATCCTCATAAAAAAGTTTGAAAAAGCACTTAAACAACGGGGACTCTGGAGTTTTTCTCTCGACAAACTGCATTTTTTATAAAAACGTTTACATGTACAGAATGACAGTGTAAATGTATGGCTTCATTTACTTAATTAATACTACTAATCACCTGTTTACAGATGATTACACATGTATATAAAGTTGTATTCATAGTATCTACATATACAGTTGGCTTAATTAAAATTTATTATAAAGTCGGGTACAGGTGTTAATTTTGGGGTCCCAAACAGGGTAATCACCAGCGCTCAAATAAAACTGCGCTAATACAAATGGGACCTTAAAACCGCTTAAATTTCTATGCGGTAATATAAAGCGGTTTACAGTATTACATTTCTATAGGGTGACAGTCCATATTGTCACTCCTCGAAATTCATTGACAATAAAATTTCTCGGGGTGACAATATACAATCATTGCCCTGGCGTGAACGAGATATGAAGATGTTTTCACTCGAGGTAATCATTTTTTCCCGTGGGCAACGCCCTTTGTCCGCTTTGTTTTAAAAAGTATCTGAAAAATTTCACCGCTGATGCTGTTGCCTTTTTGGTATTGGCCGCGTCTTTTTAAATAAGATATCGCTTAATTCATCCTTATTTGGGATGTGGAATCTACTGTTTCCTGCCATCCCCACTCATGTCGTCTGTATGGACAGAAAAGACAATTTTCTGAACACATCGGAGAGTTTCATGGCAAGAGCGATAACTCCGAGTTGCTTTTTGGGGATGGGGTTCCGAGTAGGGAAATATTATGAGGGAAACTCGATCGCGTGAGGGAAATATGATCGCGAGGGGAAATATGATCGCGTGCTCGGGAGACTCGATATTTATTTTTAGTCATGAAATTAATCGCTTCCAATCATTTACACTGTTATATAAGTGAGGTATAATAATATGGACTATCGCCCTTTCAGAAATGTAATATTTATATATTGGACATTCTGTGTCTGTATGTTGACTTGAATGATCTTCTCTCTAGAAGTAACAAGGATCTCAATAAAATTCTGTTACATATGATACAGAAATAAATAAGCAGGCAATGGTACAGGTGTGATTGCTGGTGTTCCAATTTTAATGGAAAAAAAAGCATTCCTTAGCTGGATTTGGATTTATATGATTATGAAACTTTAGATTCATTATTTTCAACTGTTTGGCTTATATTATTTATGTATCAAACTTTTCGATCGTAGTGTCACTGATGAGGAATGAATTCCCGAAATGTGCACATCTGGCACATCAAAATTTAACTTGTATTTGTATTATATTTATTACCCCTGAGCGGGTACCGCTGCTGGTGGAGTTAAACTCCCCGAGGGTATCCATAACTCAGTAGGCAGTACTTTGTGCTGTCAGAAAATGTTACCATTTAGCAAAATTTTCAGTCGACTAAAACTTCAAATTAATTTAAAACTAAGGTTTGTTCCCTCATGCACAGCATTCCTTAGCTGGATTTGGATTTATATGATTTTGAAACTTTAGATTCATTATTTTCAACTGTTTGGCTTATATTATTTATGTAACAAACTTTTCGGTCTTAGTGTCACTGATGAGGAATGAATTTCCGAAATGTGCACATCTGGTACATCAAAATTTAACTGGTATTTGTATTATATTTATAACCAAAAACAAAAAATAAGTAGTTAACTATCAAAAACTCTCTCTCTATTTTAAAATTTTGTTTTCGTGGATGAAGTTGAAGCGGAAGTGTTACACAAATATGTAGGATATATAATAACATAACATACTAGCAAAACACAAGTATATAGACATACATACGCTTCAATAATTTCCAGTAGTTTGTCTAGAATACAGAGATGTTTTTCAGATAAGTAAATAAACCCAATGCCTAGCGTAAAAAAATTCATCACTTATTGACCACTTTACAGGTAGGCTACCAGGTTTAAAGTTTTTACATAATCGTATCCTAATTGCATCAGGTTGTTTTCTAAATTGATACATAAGCCAGAACAAGCATTAGATTTGTTTAATAGATCAAGAAGTTCTAGTTCAGATTTTTCATAATGGAGAAAACATGTCACGTTGTCTTGAAGCTGTACTAGTTTTAACTCATAATGCCCTATACTTATTTCTTTGATTTTTATATTTTGTCTAATGGCACTTGCTAATAATTCAATGGCAAAGATGAATAATTATGTTGATAGGTGACCTTGTCTGAAATCTCTTGACAGAGTGAATGTTTCGGAAGCAAAACTATTGTTTATAAAAAAAATTTGAAACATCCTTATAAGTATTTTCACCCAAAAAATGAAATCTTTTCGCAAACCCACTGCTTATAGAGCTTCATACAGACAGTTCCATTCGATTGTGTCGAAGGCTTTTTCGAAATCTCTTAATAAGATTAAACTTGGTATATTTTTCTGAAATTTATTGCATAGATCGAGTCTTGAATAGATTAAATGTTTCACCATTGTATCTTTCTTGACTTTAACCCAATTAGTTTTGGTAAAAACTTTTTCAGCCTTTTTGCTAAAGTATTTGCTAGAATTTTGTAGTCAAATAGCAAATACCAGTTGAATTTTGATGTGCCATATGTGCACATTTCGGAAAATTATTCCTCATCAGTGACACTAGGGGCCGAAAAGTTTGATAGATAAAAAACAAAAGCCAAACAGTTGAAAAATAATTAATCTAAAGTTCCAAAATTATATGAATCAAAATCCAGCTAAGGAATGCTCTGCATGAGGGAACAGACCTTAGTTTTAAATAAATTTCAAAAATTAAAACGGCTGAAAATTTTGCTAAATGGAATATTTTCTGACAGCACAACGTAATGTCTTCCGAGTTATGGATACCCTCGGGGAGTTTTACTCCACCAGCAGCGGTACCCGTTCAGGGGTAGTAAATATATAACAAATACCTGCTAAATTTTAATGTGCCATATGTGCACATTTCGGAAAATCATTCCTCATCAGTTACACAAAGACCGAAAAATTTGATAGATAAAAAACATAAGCCAAACAGTTGAAAAATAATTAACCTAAAGTTCCAAAATTATATGACTCCAAATCCAGCTAAGGAATGCTCTGCATGAGGAAACAGACCTTAGTTTTAGATAAATTTCAAAAATTAAAACGGCTGAAAATTTTGCTAAATAGTATATTTTCTGACAACACAAAGTACTGCCTAAACTAAAGAAGAGAGAACGGTCTCCATTTTTTTATGATTTT
The DNA here is from genome assembly GCA_029721355.1 of Tegillarca granosa. Taxonomy (NCBI): domain Eukaryota; kingdom Metazoa; phylum Mollusca; class Bivalvia; order Arcoida; family Arcidae; genus Tegillarca; species Tegillarca granosa. Next base: position 6,524,361 of record CM056595.1, read on the forward strand.
TTCTTACATTTTTCGGAAGTAAAGTGATTATGCTCCTGTTTTGTTCTGAGGATAAATCTCCTTTTTTAAAAGCTACAATTTGAACTATTTACTGCCAAATCGGATATTTCATTTCAAATCTGTTCCAGGAGCTTTTCACCATTAGCAAAACTTTTAAGGATGTCAGATAATTCTTAAAATGTGCTTATACCTTCAAAAAATGACATTTATAATTCATTCGACTTGATTATACCTTCATTTTCAATAAAAAATCTAAATATTTTGTTGATGGTGTTTAAAAGTATAATATCTTTGTTTGCAATCTGCATCGCCTTTTACAAAACAATCTGAATCCTTTTCTTAGCACTAGATATTTTTACATTGACCTTCCGGGTTTTGTAAAAAAAAAAAAGACATGTAAATTGTTTTAAGGTGTTCTTTCAGGTTAGAATTGTGAAAAGTAGGATACAGTGCAAAAAAAAAATCAAAAGTTTTGATATTGTTTACAGGAGATTAGGTAATTCTTTAGAAGTTTTAGCAACCACATTTGTCGATGCCAGATATTTTCGTGACATTATGACATTACTGAAGACCTTTTTAGCTGTCAAAATTTGTGTAAAAAATAATAATAATGATTTAGTAGTACATTTAAAGGAACATGCAATATATCTTTCTTGTCTAAATTTTTTTTATGAAAATAAGAAATCCAATACAAGAAAGATGGTCAAGTACGTCATGTTTTAAATCTGAAAAACTTCCCTCTGGTTGGTAAGAACTTCATCCTTAATAAAATAAGTTATGGTATAGATAGTAATGTCCAATATACTATCCAAAAAACTTCCTAATTGGACATTCAACATAGAATCTCTTAAAAACAGAATAATAATGTTTAAAGCTTTATAAGCTAAGACATATTTTTAAGTATGACTCTGGGGAACTCAAAAATTGCAGGGTCCTTAAGAACTAAAGAAGATTATGTAAAAAATTTAAATTAATGGAAATGATTTTTTGATATTTTGAACTGTATTTGTATTCCTTTTATTATAAGATAAGTCATTTTTCTTTTTTTCAAAATATAAATTGATGTTTTCCAGTAAAACTTGAGGTGACAGTATTAATACGTTTTTATCTATGACGCTTAAAAAGTACAACAAAGAATAATATATCAGAACAAGTATGAAAGTTATAAAATAAAGGCTAGTTTATATTTTTACTTTTACAAGTAAAATAAAACACTAGAGACAAATTGACATTAAAATATATTAGTATTTTTATTCCGTATTTTAGTTTTTTAAGGTAGTTCCCGGTACCAGACGCAAAAATAAATTTCCGAATTTAAATTTTCTGAATATTTGCATACAGATTCCTTATAATGTGCTTTGTTGAATAAAATAAAAAAAACACAGATAATTGGCTTTCGTTTTTTCAGTAGAGTGTGTTAAACCTTCCCCACTTTTCGACAATCTAATGCTCATTTCTAAATATCCATGATTGTTAATTTTATGTTTGTTTTAATTCAAACAATGATCAGATGTAATGAAAACAAATTGAATTTCATGGTTTTAATCAATATTTTAATAAAACACGTGCCATGAAGTGATATACACACATTTAAATAAAAAAGGCATAAGTTATTATAGCAGAATGTGCAAAAAATGTCTTCATTTTTGTTGACGGTTTACCACAAAAATCCAAATTTTATAAAATCTATGAAATTCAATTCATTGAAAAACTACTCAAAGTGAGTTTGTTTTATATTCTTCAAAATGAAATTTAAAAATATTCTTCAAAATGAAATTTAAAAATATTCTTCAAAATGAAATTTAAGAAAGCATATGCTTGGGTTCTTGTTTTCGAGATATGGAAAGAATTATCTCCCAACTCCTTAATTTTTAATTTAATTTATTGAAGGGTACATTTAGAATTCATGTAAAAAACCCCAAAACTCTTGAAATTATCAAATCCTGTGTATAAGACCCCCAAAAATTAGCGAAAGAACGTGTAGCATTGCCATTTTATTTGCTAAACTAAATGATAAATTAAAAAAATTACGATCTTAAGGTAAGTGCCGACACCAAGGCAAGGAACTCTTTTTAACAGGAAAAAACAACCGATCTGTAATAATTAATGTATAAAAAAATTACAATCACGTCTCCTGTCGATATACCATTATTAAAATATTTTTCTGTTTTGAATTACTTTTGAGTGATATTTATTTATTTTAATCATTTGAAATCGTGAAAATATTTTAGATTTATCGTTTAGTTTGACAAAAAACTGGTAAGGCTACACGATCTTTTGCTTAATTTAGGGGCCTCATACACAGGAATAGATAATAACATGCGTCTATGGATCTTCCATAAATACCTGCATGCATTTTATACATAATCTTAAATAGGTTATATCGCCTTTGTGCAAAAATAAAAAAAAATAGGCACATGATTTACCTCTGATCCAACAGAGTAGATACTGGATGCACACACGGTTCTCTGGTTTAACAGACTTGGGATAGCGATAAATATCGATGATGAAATATGTATATGTCCAAAATATAAAATAGATCGATTTTATTCATAACAAATTTTGCAATGAATTGAAATACTGGCCTTTCAGGAAGATTGATGTGTGTCAGAAAATAGAATTTCAAAAACGGAAAACGGTTGAGACAAAATCCGGAAATCGTAATTCGTTCTTAAAGGAGTAAAATTACATTAAAAAGTTACTTATCAAACATTTTAATAAAGTATTTGGTTTTTGCAATATACAAAAACAAATTTTTGTAAAGCTTTGCAAACTTTAATACTCAAATAGTTCTTTTAACATGTCATTTTGTTGGTTTGAATTTTTCAATAGCAATTAAAAAAATAAGGGGTAGGGGAGATCATCCTTCCCATATCTCGAAAACAAAAACCCAAACAAAAATTTTTTTTTGCATTTTATTTTGGAGAATATTATTCAAGCTTCATTTGTGCAGTTTTTGAAGAAATTTAATTCACAGATTTTATGAAATATGGGTTTTTGTGAAAATGAAGACATTTTTGCACACTCTGTTATAAAAACTTAAACTTTTATTATTTAAATGCTATGTATATCACTTCATTGCACGTCTTTTATTAAAATATTGATTCAAATCATAAAAATAAAATTTGTTTTTATTACACCTTATTATTGTTTAATTAATAACAAACATGAAATTAACCTGCTGGGATATTTAGAAATGAGAAATGATTGTTGAAAAGTAGAGTAGGTTGAATGCACTCGACTGAAAAAACGAAAACCCAAACATAGGTATTTTATTATTTTATTTAACAAAGCACATTATATAAGGAATACGTGTGCCATTTTCAGAAAATCCGGGGAAATTTTTGGCTTCTGGTGTCGGGAACTACCTTAAATGCATTAAATGAATGAAACAACAATTAATAACTTAAATCAGAAAAATATTTTTAAACAAGAGGTCCATGGGCCTTATCGTTCATCTGGTGGTATTTCCAAAACTGTTTGCAAAGTGCAATAGACAATATATTAATTACAGAAACTTTCCAAGTTTTCTCAAGTTTAGATATGCCACAGTCAAATATATGACTCTAAAGAAGCTGAAGGTCAAACCGGTTTTTGTCCACCACTTTTGATATCAGAGAAGCTGAAAGCCAAACCGGTTTTTGTCCACCGCTTTTGATATCAAAGAAGAAGATTTTAAGAGTTTTTTTTTTCAAATGTAGGTCACAGTGACCTACTTTCTAAAGCTAGGGCATCCAAAAGTAAAAATTTGAAACGCATCCTTCCAAAAACCCTTCATATGAAGTTTGACCAATATTTGCCGGGTAGTTTCTGAGGAGATGTCGAAAATTTGGGTTACAGACGCACAAACACACACACACACACACGCTCGCACTCACGCACACATGGACTTACGGACACTCGCTGTGCCATGCCATGAGCTCACATGGCCTATAGGCCAGGTGAGCTAAAATGGTATTACAGTTGTAGACTTGACTGAAAAATTTGTATTTTTTTTAATAATTATTATTACTGTTCGGTTATTTTGTCCTGTTGAATAGAGTAAATTCCCTTGGTGCCGGCACTTGCCTTAATTTAAAGATTTTTGTTAATTCATTATAGATACCAACGGTTTGTAATTCCCCCTCATGGGAATTCACAATACACCACAAATGAATACAAATATTCTACAAACTAATCTTTATCAGTAATAGTTTTTTTAATAAATTGCTGTGAAAGTGTTACAAAGTATATTTTCTTCTCAAATCCATGCGGGGTTATTACCTCATTTTATTAATAAAATATAAAGAGAATCTATTACGACTTTGAGGTCAAGATTTGAAAATTCTGATCGAGTGGTCAGATCTTTTATCTCAAACGAAGCTCTGCTTATGAGGTCGGAATTTCTCAATCTCGACATTAGTCGAGTGATTATTTTTCTCGCATATAATATACGAAAAAATACCGGAATTCCTACTATTACGATGCAAGATTTTACTAGCGGATGAATAGAAGACATGCAACAATAATATATAACGTTTCACTCAGCAGAATGTGAACCTAAGCGACAAAACAAAACAACTATTTTTCTCTATTTATAAATACATCTTTTAGTAAAACAAATATTATTCATCATTAAAAAAATCTTTTTGTCCTATTTCAAGTGATTTTTTCCCTCTAAATCATGACCCTTGCCAATTGAAAAAAATAGTTCCCGTTCAACTAAGATAGGCTCGAAGTGCGCATGCGGGGTGCGATATGGAAAAATATCGTACCACCAATTCAGTGAGATAAATCTATCGCATATGCGAGAAAGGTCTGTACAGCATTTTGTGAAATTACGATGATACATGTATCTCAATTACTTTAAATTCCCTTATTTACCTTCAATCATGAGGTAGCTGTTTTGATCGGAAAGTTGGATTTCCCTATATTTTGTTCCGGTAAAGACAGAGAATGTAGGCCATCATTAAATATATAAAGCATCAAAGTACAGAACAGAATGAAGATTTCTTTTCTGGTTGTTGCTGAGTTGTTGGTCCCTCATTCCGTAATAAAGATGTTTCTGGTTTCTTTGTTTTTAGTTTTTCTTTTTCAATCATATCACGAACTAATTTTAAAAACATCTCGTTTATATTTGTCGTTGTTTTAGCACTTGTCTCAATATATTCATAACCGCTCTCGTCTGCAAGTTCCTGAAATAAATAAATAAATATATAGTGTTTGGCATTGTTCGCTTTTATATTTTGTTTAATAGAATATAACCAAAAACTGATGACCCCTTGGATGGATAAAGCTGGTTGCTATTATGGTTATTTTTTACGTTATTATATTTTGTACTACAGGTTACATTGGGATATTTGCATGTTCTAGTTGACAAGTTATTTAACAGTTGAAACCTGTTGACGAGACAAATTTATAATAAAACACTAGGACCCAGCCATATTACAGGGTTTGCTCAAGCTGTTTTAAAATCTGTATTTTACAAAAATTTAAGGACCTAATAAATTGACAAATTACTTACAATGAAAACAAACACTAACTGAACTGCTACAAACTGATGTAAAAAAAGAGCTTGGTTGCTTCGTTTGAATTCATTTTCTTCCGTTAAATATTTAGTCCATTATACGGACGCTTATACAACTCATTAAAGTGGAGTCTTTTCTTACTTGCAGATTACACGAGATTGGTGTTAAGTCATCCTGGTCCCTCATATTGTTAAGAAGGTTTAGTTCCAAACTGAAGCATGTAGTGTTACTGTTTTCAAGATTAGTTTGAAGTACTGATCCTGTGTTAAACCAGGAACGGTAACTAATAAATCATGAACAAATATTAAAAACATGTTTCTTTTTAAACTGTTAAACGTATAGATGTACAAAATTGAACATATTTAGAAAACAAAGGGGTTATTTAAATCATAAAAAAGCGTATAAAATCATAAAATTTTATAAAATTGCATAAACATGCTATTTTTCAATCAAATTTTAAAGAAAATTAATAACACGGATATATATTTCAGGAACTCAAGAGTGTTATGATGTATAATTAACAAAATACAAATTGTCTGTGATGTTTATCATGCTTTACTTTTGTACTTTTGGTATCCCATACAGTTATTATTTACATTAAAAGTGACTTTTGTTTTTGAGAAACTAACAACGTTGAACTACCCTAACTACATGGGTTTTTTCATGATGACTTTGTAATAGAAAACTCAACAAAAAATACGAGAGCTAATTGGCTTGTTGTGATCCTCGTATGTAAGGGTTTAAATTTAAGTGGACACATTACTTTGCTTTTAACATATTCACCTCCAGTATCCATACAATTATGCTAGAGATTTTAAGGGTCTCAATGCCAATTTAAAAAGTCCCTTTCTTTACCGTATAAAAAGTATTTTACTGAATGTATGACGTCAACATCAGACTAAAAGTGGATACCGGAAACGATGACAAGACTTGTGAAAGGGGAATTGTCCTGGTAAAACATCGTCCCAGTCTTAGATTTCCGCGTAGGTTGGGCTTAATATTTCCCTTCCTCAAAAGAGAAGCATATGTTATTGATTGTTGGTCCCTCTTGAGGGTCATGAGGTCACTGAGGTCATAAACTTTCCTTGTGCTAGCAATTTTAAGGCCTGGTCTCAATGTCACTTTAAAGAATTAAAAAGTGTTTGGCTTCTTTGGTGGGAAGGACCCGTGTTTCCAATGTTCAGACAGATGTTTGGCCTCTGGGGTGAACTTACCGACCCACGTTTTTTTCAATAGTAACACATCTCTGAAGAAGTTAAGCTGGATCTGCCTCTTAAAGCTTCAGATTAGCACGCAAAAAAATCGCTTGGTGTGCTTCTGATCAACTCTCAAAGTCTTGGTACCCAACGGGTACCTTTTTACCTTTTTACTGTAGCATATAAAGGGGCATATTTCCCTATTGTTGCAAACATATTTGTTTGTATATTATTGTACTTAGGTGCTTTATCTTTTTAAGCAAATATTGGATCACTTTCACCGATTATGCCATTTTGCAAAAGTAAATTTACATGTTTGTCTTAAATGGCTACCTCGTCTATACAAACTAACAAATGACGCCAGTATTCTAGTAAATGTTTTTTAATAGCCAGGAAACAGTAGGAATGAAAAAGGACATAGATGCTAACCTCCTTCAAAACAGGCTCAAAACATATCAATTAGCTCTCGTATTAATGCCACTGTTTCATACCTTTCCAGTTGTATATTCCACTGTCCTGTGCTCTTCTAAATCGATCTTGTTCCCAACTATTAACATTGGAATGTTTTCGCTTACTGCTATCTTAACTTCGTTTACATAACGTGGGACTGCTCCAAAGCTTTCCTATAAAATTAATGACTATATTAAAACAAAAACAATAAAATTTTAATACAAAAAAAGAAAAAGAATAGAACGTTATGTGTACAAGACGGTTTTCCTCTACGGCGCCATTCCCTACCGCTAAGCATCTAGAGCGTCTGAAGTCGGAACCCACACGAGATATATTGTAATTCTATTTATCATAAAACGAAAATGCTGTCTCTGAATAGCACCGTTTCAGTAAAAAGCGCAAAAATATGCAATGAAATGTTTTGACTGTGTGACTATTTCCACAAAATCGCATCAAAACAACTATTTCTTACTTTAAAACTGTTGTCTGGTGGCACCAAGTTGCTTATTTTTAAACACACTTATTTTTGTGCGCTAAAGATTTTTATAGTGATCGAAAAATACAATGAAACTGTGAGCTTTTATTTTTAATCTTTTGACATGTTTTGTTATTGTCACAACCCTTTTGTTTTGGGGTAACATAATCCAAGTATTGTATCAACTAAAATTGAAATCTTATGCTTACCTGATTTGTGACGTCATAAACAATCAATAATGCACTTATTCGTTTGAAGTGAGCAAATGTTCTGGTAACGAATTCATTGATTGATTTATCTACCTATTAAAAAATTCACGAGTTAAAAAAATCAACTAAATAAATTCAAAATCATTTATTCATTTACATAGTACATGTAATTTGATTTCGCAATTTTTTTTTTTTTTTTTTTTTTGCTAATAACAAGAAGTGAGACCGCTTAGACTCCCTATCGAATACGGCTTCTATTGCAATGAATGGATATTTCACTGACGCAAGATGTCAGATTTTGAAAGAAAGAGTTCTACGGGCAATTTTTAGATGGTGGTAACAAAGACACATTTAGTAACATTGAACCGATGTACTATTTAAAACGTCTAGGAATGAATTTATCGTCGTATCGAATACATATACTAGTAACCCAAATACTACTATGGGTATGTTTTATTCAAATAGCTTGATTAAAAATATCGAGTAATTTCAAAGAATATCGACAAATATGAGAGTTTGTCGATCAAGTTAATCAACAAAAAAGCTCACATTAAAGGGTTCACTGTATTTGTAGTTAGGTTATTTATGGTTACATCCATGAGTAAATCCATTTTTACAAGTTCTACGCATTGATAATTTTCATTGAGATACACCACCTAATAAAGTGATACACCAAATGAAGTATGGCGGTATCAAGTTAACGAACTAATGAATGATTGTTATCCAAATCATGTTATATTTTATTGTGTTCAAAGTCACTTAAAGGCGAAAATCATACTTACGAGGCCCAGCAATACTGTTTTACCATCCACCTCCATTGTGTGACGTGTCTGACAAGATAAATTATAAAATACAGTTTGTTTTTTATATTAGATTAATAAATTGTTACCAGTTATGTGTTATACGACGGAAAACAATTATAGTTAAAACCAGTTTTTGCTCGTAACATCAAATAAAAAAGCTCATAGCATCGCATTATGCTCACTTTATTGTTTTTCTAGGCGATTTGTTTTCTAAGTTCCATTTTTTCTTATTGCTTTTATATTTCAATATTTCTATTGAATATATACTTAACATCAGTTGACATTTCGTATAAACGACGTGACTCAAGAAATTCTCGATGTCGATTGGAATGTTGAGAAATGATGTTTGACGTCCAAGTCAAGGTTTTTTTCACTTAAATCGAGGCGATCAGTTCTGTTATGTTGGAGGAAACCGGAGTACCTTAAGTTACAATCTTTCTTACACTAGGATCTGCCCGAGAGGGAATCGAACCTAAGCGGTGAGAGGCATTATAAACTGTAAGCGACCGTTTAAGACCAGGCTGCCACCGATGCCTCGATAATAAGAAAACTGTTCTTTTGTTATTGTCGGACCAAATTACATAACTGATGACTTGACATGAATATAAATAATAACTGGGACTTAGTATTATTATTGTTGTTGTGGTCGAGAGAAATTAACCGTTTTCGTCTTCGTAGAATCAACTTCTAGATTATAAAGTCCCATCATATATAATTTAAACATTGTATATGCCTTTCAAACCACAATCATCATGATGCATTTCTGTACGTACCACATTCATTCGGTTACTTTGTTCATACGTGTCTGAAAATTCATTGTCCTATAAAAAGAAAAATTCGATAACATTTAACAAATAAACTAGAGGCCCATATCCCTTTGAGGATATGCCCCAAATTACAAAGTACAATTGAAAATAGTTATAATTACAGAAACTTTGCATGTTTTCCCCAGTTTGAAACTGCCACAATACAAATCAGTAATATCTAGTTACAGTGCATTGCTGAATAGCCAAAAAACTAAGGAACAATGGATAATTTCCATATTATTGACCATTTCGGTATACTTATGCAGTTATGACCTTGACCTTTAAAGCCATAACTAAAAATCATTGTAATGTCTTTACCTATCTTTTTCACGAGTTGTACCAACTTTTTACCTAAGACACCTGAGAAGCTTAAAATCAAATCAATTTTTGTCTACCACTTCCGGTTTCAAAAAGAAGATTTATGAAGTGTTTTCTTCAAATGTACAGCTACGGCACCAAAAGTGTAAATTTGAAAAGCGCCCTCCCAATAACCCTTCCTGGGTTTAATGTATATTGTCCTGGTAGTTTCTGAGGAGATGTCGAAAATATGAGTTACAGACGCACACACGAAAACACGCTGCGACATGACATAAGGACATAGGTTCACATGACTAAAGGTAGGGAGAGCTTAAATAAATAGATAGATAGATAAATAAATAAATAAATAAAAATTGTTCCAGAAGTAAAGGGAAGTGTGAAATCAAATGTCTATGTAACAGGGGTCTAAAACTCACTTTAAAATACCTTGATACAAGTAATCATGTTTTATGATACCGCTTGTCCGTATGTTATCGGAAATTAACTATTATTAACAATTATGGATAAACACATGCATCGTTTTTTCTGATTTATTTACCGTCTTGGTAACATAGTTGTAGAGTGAGTAGATGTGGGTTCCAACCCCAGTCGGATCATGTTTAAGACGTTTAAATTTGAGATATTGCTTCTTTGTCCTACGCTCGACATTCCATTGTATTGTCGGACTTACCGGAGGCCGGAATAATGTGACTGGCGATCGAATTGGTGCGCTTTTTTGACTTGCTGAAAGTAGCCCCGTGAGCGCCGTACAAGACAGACAATAATACACAGCTTTTACTTAAACAAACTTGTTCTAAAATTTATCATTATGTAACAACTAACAAGCAAATTTTAATTCTGGCAATAACTTACTCTTAATCTGCGCAAAATGCTTGTTTTACCAACTTCGTTCTCTCCTATTAGAAGTATCCTAAAAACAAAGTCTCTGTAATGGAAAATAGAATATTTGAACATGAAGGTACTTTACAGAAATTGTCCAGTCATTACAATACAACCACATATTTCGTCAGTTTCACCAAATTCCAAAAATCCATGTTTTTAATTAATTAATTAATTAATAATAATAATAATAATAATAATAATAATAATAATAATAATAATAAAGCAATAAATGTGTATTTTTTATGTATAAGACAACCTCCCCCACATTTTTGTTTTCTATCCTTATCGTTTCTAAAAGACTTGTTATAAAACTTTTATTTATTTATTTATTTATTTATTTATTTATTTATTTATTTATTTATTTACATAAATTTATTAGGTTAAAAAGTCATGCTTATTTAGATATTTTGTTCTGTTACACGAGCGTTTAAATCTTGTTCTGAAATCCTTTATAGTGTACACTCCGGTAATAATCTTATGATGTGTAGTGTTGTGGCTCGATACTTTTGGAACTTTGCAACGTGTGGATATGTAGGTAAACTTATATATTCTCTTAATTTTACAACCACGGGAATAATTTTATAATGTAGTATAAATAACCTAAACACATAATTATCAGTGAGAGAGGGAGAGAGAGAGTATTCGATGAACAAAATATAAATCGATAGTAATACAGAACGCAAAATGAATGTTATTGGTGGTTAGCGTTTTTAGCTTGACTGGCAATAGCCAGCTGAGCTTATGGCATGGCGAAGCTTTCGTGCGTGCATTCGTGCGTGCGTCCGTGCCTAAACCTTTATCTTCTCCTCTGAAACTACTGGACCAATTTTAATCAAATTTGGTGTGAAAGGTCCCTAGGTGATGCAGGTTAAAGTTTGCACAAATAAACTTCCTGCGGCATCCAAGATGGCCGCCGTTACTATAATTAGCAAAAAGTGATAAATAGCTGATAAACGTTTATTTATCAACCGATTTAGTTCAAATTTGGTATATAGAAAGTAGATGCATAGCCATTTAACATTTATAACGGGTTTTTCATAATCATTTTTAATTGGGTCGCTATTAGCAGAATATTCAAATAAGGTGCTATATTTAGCCAATTCTTTGAAAAACTTCTCCTCAGGTTCTACTGGACCTATTTGAACCTAATTTGGTGTGTAAGGTCCCTAGGTGATGCAGATTAAATTTTGCACAAATCAACTTCCTGCGGTATCCAAGATGGCCGCCGTTACTATAAATAGCAAAAAGTGATAAATAGCTGATACACGTTAATTTATCAACCGATTTAGTTTAAATTTGGTATATAGAAAGTAGATGCATAGCCATTTAACATATGTAACAGGTTTTTCAGAAACAAATTTTGGTCGCTTTTAGCGGAATATTCAAATAAGGTGCTATATTTAGCAAAACTACTGTACCTATTTGAGCCTAACTCAACTGTATCTAACTGTGACTTCCAAAATGGCCGTCGTTATCATAAATAGCAAAAAGTAATGAATGGCCGATACACATTTATATATCATACAATTTGGTTCAAATTTGGTATATAGACAGTAGATGTATAGCCATTTCACATACATATTTTTTTCTGAAACATTTTAGCTCAACTGGCAATAGCTAGCGGCATGGCTGTCTGAAATTCACATGCAAATAAAGTGCCAGTTGAGCGAGATACAGGCCCTTTTGGGCCTCTCGTTTTAAAAAAAAATTATTTTGATTGAATAAATGGGTTAGACGGACACACAGATTATGCCCCCCCCACATACACACACATTATATATATATATATATATATATATATATATATATATATATATATATATATATATATATATATATATATATATATAATGTGGTTTATTCATAAAAAAGACTCATAAATTAATATACATGTACTCACGGTTTTTTAGTACCCATGCTTCACGTATTTAATACAATGTACATGTATATTCTATAATTGTCAACAAGAATCTCCATAGTTTCTGTTTACAAACAAATATCTGATCTTGTAAAGGGAGGTCATCGTGTCTGTTACACATATTGACCTTAATCACTATCGTCCATTCCTAAGTTCTAAGTAAATAATTCAATAGTATGGAATTAAAAACAGCGTATTGTTGAGAATTAATCTTCTTAGTATTACCTACACTCTTACAGTAAGAGCCTACATGTAATTCATGTCAGAAACCAGAGATATAGATGTATCAAACATATTTTCTTTATTATATGTCGCTGCTCGCAGATGAAACAAATGATTTATTAATTTGTCGTTTAATCTTAAAATGTCATAATGCATTTCTTTTAATTTTATCGTGAAATACATTAAAAAATTTCATTACATGACAGATATAAAATGAAGATCTTTTGATAATTTTTTTTTTTTTTTTGACAAAGGGTTTATAGACCTATGGAAGCGATTTGTTATGAGTTATCATATATATCCATTATGCAAATGAAGCGATATGCTATTGTTTATTGACTTTTCTGTCACATTTCTTAAAGGTCAAAAGTCATTTCAACAATTTTTTGGATAATACCCATTTCTTCTAAGTTTAATTTGCATAAGTTATTGGTATTGTTATTTTAATGGATTTAATATATATATATATATATATATATATATATATATATATATATATATATATATATATATATATATATATATATATATAAAATAATAATAATGATAATATAATATCACACTCTGTAGTGTTGTCAGTTAATACTTTATTTCATAAATAAATAAATAAATAAGAAAATAAATAAATAAATAAATAAATACAAAATAATAATGATAAAATAAAATATAAAATAAAATAAAATCGATAAGTAATAAATAAATAAAATTTAAAAAATTACAACTTAAGAACATGACAAAGACACAACAGATTAAGCTTGTTTAATTTTAAGGATTATCAGCTGCACACAAACCAAACATATCCCCCAAAAAGGGTCAACCAAATGTGTTGAAGAGTTTTTGGGATATTTAGTTCTCGAAAATAACTAGACCTCTCTTTGGTCGAGTGGTCTTAAGCGTGCTCTTACGAATCACAGACCCTTGTGTCAGAAAATTTGTCAGTTCGGTTGCCGATGATCGGTGCTTTTCTCCGGGCAGTGCGATTTCCACAGTCACAGAATTGACTGCCTCCAGCGATGTAAGTGAAAAATTCTTGAAAGTTTTTAATTCGGTGCGAAATGCTAAAACTAATAAAGCATCAGGAATCGATGGTGTTCCGCTGAGGTACTAAAATCAGACAAATGTTTACACTTTCTATACCGTTTGTTTAAACTATGTTTTGAAAAAAATAAAATACCTAGAATTTGGTCAGAATGCATTGTCAATCCCATTCCTAAAAACTCAACGGTGGATAGACGTGACCCCCTCAGTTATAGGGGTATTGCTTTGGCATCCACAGCCTACAAGATATTCTGTGGTACTGTTAATCAAAGACATAGTACTTGGTGTGAACAAAATTATATCATAACGGATGAGCAAAATGGGTTCCGAAAAAAAAAACGAAGCACAATCGACCACCTCCATACCATACATTGACATCAATTGTAGATACGCGTCAAAAAACAAAGAAATGCTACTTTTGCAGCCTTTATTGACTTTCACAAAGCGTACGACAGTGTGGACCGGAACTTGCACTGGAAAAAATTAAAAAATATCGGATTGCAAGGACAACTTCTAAAAGTTATCCAATCATTATATGATAATGTAAGCTATAGAATACCGATAAATGGTTACGTAACGGAAGCATTTGATGTTTACAGTGGATTAAAACAAGACTGTATACCGTCTCCTATTCTCCTTAATATGTTCATCAACGACCTTTCTATTAAATTGAATAGTGTTGGTAAGGGTGTAAAAGTGGGTGAGGAGATCGTTAACTGCCTAATGTATGCGGATGACTTAGTTATAGTTGCTGAAACCGAAGCTAATCTTCAATGCATGCTTGACATTCTATCAGACTGGGGTAGTAATAACAATATAACAATATTGCTATTAATAATGAAAAGTCGGGTGTTGTCCATTTCGTGGAAACTCTGTGTCAAAATCGGACTTCATATTCCGTTGTTCTGATTGTACTATAAATATGGTTGAAAGCTGCAAGTATCTAGGACTAGTGCTCGATCAACATTTGGATCATGCTAAAACAGCGAAATACGTTGCACAGTCTGGCAGTTGAGCCCTCGGTCTGCTTATTTCTAAGTTTAAAGCTATAAGTGGTCATCCTTACAATTCGTTTAGTAAATTGTATGGTGCCATGGTGTGGCCAACTATCAGTTATGGTGCATTGATTTGGGGCACATCGGAATACTCTTGCATTACTGCCGTGCAGAACAGGGCGTGTAGGTTTTTTTCAGGTGTCGATAAATACAACCCAAATGCTGCTGTATCTGGTGATATCGGCTGGACTCCGCCCTTTATAAAACAATGGAAATGTGTTTTTTACAAGTTTATAGATTGCAGCCGATGGACAATGCGAGGTTAAATAAACGTATTTTCCAGTGGGGCCCACAATAAAGCCAGTAATTCCATCTACTAGGAATTGGAACTTTCGTGTAGAAAACAGTTAAATGACTTGGGTAAAAATCTTACCGAAATTTCAAAGGTTTATAACAAAACAGTTTTTAAATTTGATAACTGACAGTATGTTTGCGACATTTAAGAATGATTGGCGCGAAATAATAAATCGAGAAACTAACGACAACGGAAAAAATAGATTAAGGACTTACAAATGTTTTAAATTCGAATACCGGCCAAAGGTCTATGTCATAAATAATTACCCAGAAAGCATCGTAGTGCCATGGCAAAGTTTAGATGCGGAGTAGCGCCACTACGACTTGAGACGGGACGGAACGAAAATTTACCGGAAGAACAAAGAAATTGTTTTGTCTGTAATGATCTAATTGAAGATAAGTGTCACGTTTTATTAATTTGTCCCGTGTACGAAGACATTCGATTTCATTTATTTCAAAATGCATGTGCAATATGTAATAGTTTCGATACTTGCACAGACAATAATAAACCTTCCTTTATTCTTTCAAACCCAGAGGTGGTTAAGATCAGTGCCAAAGCCTGCTGTGATATTTTAGTTCGTCGTAGTACGTTTTTATAAAGATCTTGAACCAAATGTAATTTTTATGTAAATTTTTAAACATTTGTATATATTTTTTAGAATTTTTAGTGTTTAGGTTAGTTCAGATATTTATTGGTCGTAGTTTTATGTGTTATTTACCAAGTCTCTTGTAACTCTTATTTGAGTGGCTAATTCTACAAATTTTTATGTTTTAATCGCAATGTAGTATGTTGTACATTAGGTGAGACTATAATAAATTATGTCTATGTCTATGACTTGGACGTAAAACAAAATTACCCAATTCAATAGCTATAAGGACGCATATGATAAAATTACATAATATTTTGTCCCAAGAAACCAATACGAAGCAGATGTCACGAACTTGCAGCGTGTTTTATCCGAGATCAGTTTCATATAAAGATGTGATATAAATTTGCAAGCATCACTGAAATGAGGCAAGATATAGAAACCTTGTCAATAAGAAGATTCGAACCTTAGTTAATTGATTTATTTTTTCAGTGTAAATGTGAGCAGTTTTACATATATAAAAATATTATAATTATAAAAAAATAACAAATATTTTAAATAAAAAACGTCACAAAAGACATACTAATAAATCATTTTATTTTGTTATTATAGGTTACCATTTAAACCTATTTGCTATCTATGTGTACATCAAGACAATAGGCGAATATCTCATTTAAAACACATAACATATGTGCATTGTTTGATATTTCTATCTAAGACCGATATCATATATACATTTTTGTATCATCATTTAAAGCTAAGATCAAATGCACATTTTTGTTTCTTAATCTAATGCTCATATCATATGCGCCTTTTTAGCAGATCAATTTTAAATTGCCGTTTATTTGGATAAATAATATTTAGCATATGTATTTCTTAATCGTAGAACTTGGGTACTTTCGATTTACCGTTCGATTCAAACCTTCCTTTAACCCTCTTTCTTAATATTTCAGAAAACTCTTTGAATTTGGTCATTAAGATAAAATTTAAACTCGAAACTGCAATTCTCCGTAACAGGGATAAGCATTTTCTTCTATACTTACACACTGAAAACAGCATCTAAGACATTCTTATCGAATATTATAAAATTGCACTATATATATATATATATATATATATATATATATATATATATATATATATATATATATATATATACTGACGTGTATTAAAAGGTCTTATTTAATGATGTATCGACCATGCAGATAGGAAATTCCGAACAAGTTCCAGTGAAACCGGTCAATGCAAACACTCTTTTTGTCGAGGAACAACTTTTGATTATGTGTTGAAACGAAACTTAAAAACATCAATTTAATGTCAGAGAATCGAACATAAATTAGAAGATTTCTTTTCTTGTTTTTCTTCAGAATTGGATTGTTGTTCTGCCGTAGACTTGTCTTGTGCTTCAGAAGCTTCCTGTTTCTTCGCTTCTGACTTTTGTGTTTTTCTTTTAGGTTTTTGTTTTTTCTCAATCATGTAACGAGTCAAAGTTGAAAACACGTTCTGTACATTTGATGAAGTTTTCGCACTCGTTTCCATGTATTCCATATTGTTCTCTTCTGCGAATTCCTAAATTAAGAATAAAAATAGTCGGATAAACCATAGATGCTTATTTAAAAAACTCACCCTGTGAAGGTACATATTGTCGCCCATCGGTACCGAGATGAGACTTTTATTTTTCCTACAAAATGGGCGACAATATGTACATAGCATATCGGCACATATTGTCGCTGGAAAATGCTTTGATACTATCACCACAAAAGATGTTTTGAAAAATGTTTTTGACATTGATGTCATGGAAATATGAATATTTCAATTATTGTTTACGTAGTCCTTGAGTAAAACTAGCAGCATTTTATTGCTCCAATCTCTCTCTCTCTCTCTCTCTCTCTCTCTCTCTCTCTCTCTCTCTCTCTCTCTCGTTGAAACAAAGAAAAAACCACAACTTTTTCAGGCAAGATTTAATTTGGAGTTGGATAATTTTAAGTTGTCAGAAGATTTAATTGTAGCTGAAATAGCAGATGATGGATTGCTGGGAGTAGATGTGCTACAGAATCACAGTTTAGGACCAGCTGATATCCTACTAAGCAAAGGAATTATAAGGTTGGGGGGTAATGAAATTAACTGTATGCAAATAGGCATACAGAATAAAACAAGAAAAGTGACAGTGGCTGACCATATAGATATCCCAGGCTATAGTGAAGCAGTTATTGATGTATTTGTTGAAGATGGGGATGAAGAGCTGGATGTGGATGAAAACATGATAATTGAGCCAGTAGCAAATTTATCGGAGCGTTACTCTATTATTATGGGCAGGGTGGTAGTTGACACCAGAAACAATGCCACAGTTAAAGTACGAGTCATGAATTTATACCCAAATATGGTATCTATTAATCAAGATGCTGTTATAGGCCAAGCAGAAACATGCACCATATTAAGTGAATTATGCAAGGAAGAATATGAAGGAGAGAATGGAAATATTCAATGCATCAAACAAATAAGGTCTGAACATTGTAGTACAGTTCCAGAACAAGCTTGGTGTTACTCAGAATCTGCCAATAACAGTGAACAAAGGTACAGAGAACAAATTCCAGAACACCTATGCGCCCTTCATCTGTAGAAGGGAAAAGTGAAAAAGAATGTCAAGCGATTGCGAAATTACTGATAGAACATCAGGATACATTTTCAAAAGATGAATGTGATCTAGGTTTAACACACCTAGTAGAACACTGTATTGACACTGGTGATGCTAAACCAATCAAGATACCACCTAGGCGAGTTCCTTTATCATATGCAGAAAAAGAGAAGGAAGCTCTAGACTTGATGCTGAAACAAGGAATAATACAACCATCAACATCACCATGGTCATCACCTATTGTACTAGTGACTAAGAAGAATGGAAAGGTGCGCCCGTGTATCGACTATCGACTTTTAAATGCAAAGACAAAGAATGATGCTTTTCCAGTGCCTAGAACTCAGGATTGTCTTGATGCAGTTTAAGGTTCAAAGATATTCAGCACATTTGATTCAATACAAGGGTTTAATCAGATTCCTGTTAAACCAGAAGATAGACAGAAAACTGCATTTGCCACAAAATATGGTCTTTTTGAGTTTAAAAGAATGAGTTTTGGTTTAGTAAATGGACCACCAACCTTTCAAAGGGCTATGGAAATCGCTCTAAGTGGCCTTCAACTGGAAGACCTGCCTTGTATATTTTGATGATGTTGTGGTGTTTGCACCAGATTTTGATACCCACATGAAACGGGTCAAGGAAGTTCTTGATCGGATCAAAGATGCAGGGTTTAAATTGAAACCAGATAAGTGCCAGTTGCTCCAAAAAGAAGTCAACTTCCTCGGACATACAATCAGTGAAGATGGAGTTAAACCTAATTTTGATAATGTAGCTAAAATTGTACAGTGTCAGAAACCATCCAATGTTACAGAAGTCAGACGATTTATTGGAATGGGAAGCTACTATCGAAGATTTATCCATGGGTTTTCTGAAATGGTACAGCCTTTAGTTGAACTAACTAAGAAGAATAAGAAATTTCAGTGGTCAGATAAGTGTGATCAAGCATTTGAGTCACTTAGGTCAGCATTAGTAAATGCTCCTGTTATGGCACACACAACTGAAAATGGTGAATTTATCATTGATACTGATGCTTCAGATCATGCTATTGGTGCTGTTCTAAGTCAAATCCAGGAAGGACAGGAACGGGTAATAGCGTATGGTAGTAGAAAATTCAATAAAGCAGAATGTAATTATTGTGTAACAGATAAAGAATTATTAGCACTTAGATATTTCATTGAGTATTATCGCCCATATTTGTTAGGCCGAAAATTGAGGGCTCGTACAGACCATCAAGCTCTTGTGTGGTTGTATAGTCTTAAGGAGCCTAAGGGGCGAGTAGCTCGATGGATAGAGATTTTGTCAGATTATGATTTTTCCATTGAATACAGGTCAGGCAAAAAGCACAACAATGCAGATTTTTTTTTTTCCAGATGTGAGAGTCCACGAGATTGTGATTGTTCAGATAAAAACACATTTGAGGCCTTGAAGTGTGGTCCTTGTAAAAAGTGTACCAAAAGAAATCTTGAGATGGTGAGTAGTTACCATGAGAAAATGCCAACCATTTTGAAGAGTGAGCCAGACAGTTCAGTCCAAAGGGGTGAACATGTTGAACATGAATTTAAACCAAGCAAGAGACAGAAAGAGATAAGTAACCAGAACCAGAATGATCTTAAAACCAATGAAAGCAAATGTGAAAGTTTGTCAACAAGAAGTGTTGTAACCAGATCTAAGAAGAACAATGATATCCAGAAACAAAGCTCACACACAAATCCATCCACAGATATCCCAATAGACAGCAATTTCAAGAACCTGCAGTTACATCAAAGAAGAGATCCTGACCTAGAACAAGTATATACATGGTTGCTGAAGAAAGAACGTCCATCCTATACAGAAGTAATAAAGCTTTAACCCAGCAGTGCGGCACTACTGGCATTCATGGGGTTCTCTAGTATCAAAAGATGGAGATTATACATCGAAAGTTCTACAAGAAAGATGCAACAGGTGACTACCTGCAGATATTGGTGCCAATTCATTTAAAGCATGACATAATGAAGCAAGTGCATGATGGTGTATTTGGTGGACATCTTGGAAGAAAGAAAACAAAAGCAAAATTGCTTCAGAAGTATTACTGGTACCAATGCAGGGAAGATATATACTTGTGGATTAAGAGATGTGACAACTGTGCCATAAATAAGAAACCAACCAAAAACCCAAAAGCATACTTAGGGGAGCTGAGAGTTGGTGCACCACTCGACCGTTTGGGTGTAGACATTCTAGGTCCTCTGCCATTAACCCCAAGGAACAATAGATATATATTAATTGCCACTGACTATTTCACAAAATGGGTTGAACTTATGCCAGTACCAGATCAAACAGCGGTCACATGTGCTGATGCTATTTTAAAGCAAGTTGTTTGTCAATTTGGTTGCCCTTTATCAATCCATACTGATCAAGGGAGAAATTTTGAAAGTGATATTTTTAAAGAATTGTGTCGGTTACTAGAAGTTAAGAAGACTCGAACCACAGCAAGAAATCCAAAATGCAATGGTCAAGTAGAACGGTTCAATAGAACATTGTTACGGATGATAAAAGCCTATTTGAAAGGAGAGCAGTTGGACTGGGATTTAAACCTACCAATGTTAGCAGCAGCTTATAGAGCCTCACCAAATGCCTCGACTGGGCTTACACCAAATCTTCTAATGCTGGGTAAGGAAGTCAGGTTGCCAGCTGAGTTAATGTTTGGTAGCAGTACAACAAACTCTGAGCATATAACATCCTACGGGGAATATGTTGACCAACTAAAATCTAGACTGCAGAAAAGCCATAATGAAGCAAGAAAATATCTAGAAACTTATTCCAAAAGGCAGAAAGACATGTATGATACAAATGCTTTTACATATGGTTACAAGACAGGCGATGTGGTTTGGTGTCTAAATGAATCAAGGAAACCAGGTATCTCACCTAAGTTGCAGCCAGCTTATTATGGACCATGTGTCATTACAGAAAAGATTGATGACCTAAGATTCAAAGTACAATCAGAACAACGACAGGTGCCAATAGTGATGAACCACAATAAATTGAAGATTTACGAGGGACAGAATACTCCACACTGGATCAAGACATTGGTCAAGAAACTGAAACAATAATACATTGTGTTGCATATATATATGTATATGAATGTAATATAATACATGTATTTTTTTTGTAAACAATGCAGTCAGAATCTAAAATATTGTTTAACATGCCTTGAGTAAATTTTAATGGTTTACTTATGATGATATAAAGACTTGCTAATGATACTTAATCAATTCTCAACAGTATACTACTGATATGGACATGGAGCACATTGCCAGTCTGTTTCACCACTGGTGAGGCAAATAATTTCAAAATCAGTCAGATTACTTATATGAATATGTGTGTATCATAACTCAAGAACTTATCACTTGAGGTTTATTTTTCTACACTTTCAGATCCAGTTTTTATCAGTATGCGTCCAGTGAAATATCCTTTGGTAGGAAGGCGTGGCCGAGCTTATGAATGTGGCAGCTGTCATAATTATCAAGGCGAAAAGAGAGATGTACAAAGCCATTTTTATAATAACCATGTTAAACCAGAAGACATCCCGTTTAGATGTAAGTTGTGTAATTTTAAATGTACAACTGAAAAAGAGTTAAAAAACCATGTGGAATGGTACAAAGACCATCAAATGCTCGCAAAAAGGAGAAAACAAGATGGATTAGAATATTCAGAGGTGGATATCTTAGTAAAAAGTAAGACACCATACATCCCACAGGTAGAAAGAGATTTAATAAGGTTAGATATATCAACGTCAGAAAAACTATGGGAATCCAGATCAAGGAAACCAAAGGCAGTGGACAAAAGAGTTGTATCTGTGACAGAAACAAGTCTGACCAAAACTGATCCACTTAAATTGACTCCAGAACCACTTTTACCGCTAAATACCTCCAACGAACCCATGCCAACTCTTCCAGACATAACATTCGAAAATGGAGATGAAACTATAAATCTGATTGACCAAATTTTTGGGGAATATGAACAGGAAACTCTAGACTTTACTTCATTTGAAAGAGATGAACCACACCAGGCCACAACAATAACAACTACAGTACCCACAGTTCCAAAACCTACAGCTCCAGATGACACTAGTATTCCAGTTACAAATATTTCAACATCAACGCAGACTATGGACAACAACAACAACAGCACATCTCATAACAACTACGTAACCCAAGAACAGTTCAACCGTTTTTTGGACCTGATGCTACAGCAAATTTCCACCACAAATGCCCTATTAAGTTCTCTACTAAAACAGATGGAAGACAGCAACCGTCACCTCTGGTACATTAATAATCAGCACCACCACAAATACAACAAAGACAGGACTGAAGAATTTAAAGACAAGACTAGACAAACATCACAAAGAGAGATCCCCCATTAGAAGACGGAGGTAAATCTACATAAATCCATATGTATAAAATATATTGACATTATTGTCATTTGTATATAATTTCTGTAACCCTATCATATATATATGCATATCAATTAATTTTCTTGTCAATAGTATTATATAAATCTACAGAAATTCAACTTATTTGAAATTACTTATGCTGAGCAATAAGCATTTCACTTATATTTTAAAGTTTTAATCTTTAAGCTTAGTAGTTATAAAGATCATTTAGGTAGGTGATGTAGCAATATTTAATATTTTGACTGAATTTTTTTTTTTTTTTTTTGACATGTAAATGCACAGATTAGCATGTTTAGCTCTTTAAGCTAACATTTTTTTTTTATTAAAAGCACCAATATATGCAAATATTGAGTTTTATTATGAAATGTATTATATCATTGTAAAAAAAATACTTGTATGAAGATTTGTTTATGTGTGTGTTCTGTTGAATACAGTGGTGTGCTTTGTAAAATTTTAAATGTGTAAATAAATTTAAGTGTTGTGAGGACACTAAACACTTAAAGTAGGGGGCAATGTAGAGAATGCCTAAAAGAGTCATTGTAAATGTGTATTGATTTAAATTATTAAGTACAAGTGTACTAGATAATATCCCTTTGTATTTATTGTAATTTTCACTTATATATCAAAGTTATTTACTTACTAGTATATTGCACAGTTAAAGAAAACTCTGTTTAATTTTGTACTATTTGATCTAATGTTGTTTATTTTGATAAACTTTTGTTTTGATGAGTACTCGTCACAGTACATTGTTTTACATAGCCATTATAGCGTAATTGTAAATACTGCCGACAGTCAGTTAATTTGTTATTTTACTCACAATTTATCACACACGCATTAAATCCTGTGATACATCTGTTTATTTTATGGTGATAACATGTGTTGACAGTTCATTTTTAATCAATTATTGATATTAAACTTTGTTTTAAAGTCTGTTGATTGTACATGCTGACTCGGTAATATCGTACCCTATTGTATTTGTACTTCCGGGTCAAATGTCAAGACGTCGTCTGAAAACTGTGTAAAAATTGTAAGTTTTCGAAAATTTTGTAAATTTTCTTAAGAAGTCATAATTTTTGTATAATAATCTTTCAAAATATGTTTATTGCTCCGTAAAAGTTATTTTTACTTTATTTTTTACTTTACTGATATAATTCAGGGCATTTTCTGATAGGTGGTAAATTTCCCAGTTCAGCCCTGTTTTAAGCCCTGTTTCAGACACTTTTCCCTGTTTCGAACCCAGGTAACTAGGGGCCAGCCCCGTTCCCTTTTGATTGTCCCGTTGGGACCAGGTCGTATAAAAGCTCCAGAAACCCTGTTTCAGGGGGCATTCTGATTTTGGCTTATCATCATTTGACTTGAATTTATTTATTTTCTGAAGTAGGTTTATTTATTTTTATTTATTGACTAACTTCTCAGACACTTGTCTGAGATAATTGTCAATCTAAATTTTTCCTATAAAAATCATTTATTTTCAAAAGTTTCAGAATATTCAGCAAATTTATTATTATTTTATTTTATTTAAAGTCATTTGTCAATTTTCAATACTTCATATTTTTAATGAAACAATTGTATTCTTTTTATCTAGTCAATTTTATTTATTCAAATTGTTATTCATTTTAAATCAAGGGAGGTAATTAATTTAGTGTTGAGAGTTGTCAGTAGTCTTCAGTACTGTATTATCAGATAAAATCCAATGAAACACTGATTGGAAACCTTCTGATAAAGTACATAATTTTTAAAAATATATATACTGATAATAATTTTGACTGCATTGTTTCCATTTTTTTTTTATTAATTCATAATAATTAAATTTCATTGTATAAGAGACTGGTTGTAAAACTCATAATAAATTATTATAAGTACAAAATTATTCAATCTTAAGTTTTATTTCAATTATAAGTTAGAAAGTTTATTGCCAAATTTTAGTATATTGCTGAATACATATACAGGGGCTTGACTTGATCACTTGGTCACTACAATATGTACCGTCTTTTACGTCTTTTAAGCGGATATTCATTAATAAATTCTTGTCATTAGCAAATAACCTTTACTCAAATCCATGAAACTATGATACCTTTTGAGAACAAATTGCTAGTTTCAGTAAAGGATAATGACATGTAGGTTATGTCCCAGTCAGTATTTGCCTTAAATATAAATAGTGTATTGGTCATAACACAGTCAATGCACACAACACATTTCTGTTAAAGATGGTTGACTAAAGTTAGTTGATTAATGAAAAATTGTAACTTGGTGGTGTTAAAATATTTATCAAAGGCCATAACTCAGTTATTAGGCAACGGAACATGTTAAACTTATTCACGGTTTCAATATATACCTAAGAAGTAACTTAGACTGTAGAGTAGAAGGCAAGGCTTATTAATATTTAACAGTCATAACTCTATCAAAACTCGATGGAAACATGGTAATTACCAAACACAATCAGGGCAACATCAACAGATACCTATGGAGTAAATTTGGTTTAGATCGGTCAAGAAATGTTTGCTGAATAGCAGTGACTTGACTGATAATAAGAGTGCTTTTGTCAAAGGACAATGCAATCTGTTTTGCTTTTCTTAATCAATATTCGTCCCTATTCATAAATACTGCCATCTTTCGGGATGAAGTGAAAGTTTAACTTTGAAAACCTCTTTTTTATACATTAAAATTGGTTTTAAAAGTATGAGATTGTATGACGAAAAAAGTTTTTAAAAGTGTTTTTGTAATGCCAAGAAATTTTAAACTGATGCTGTACTCTTAATTGATATTTTAAACTAGAATCATTTTCATATGAAATTATAGAATATTTAAAAAATCAAGAATTTCGCGGAATGTTATTTTCATGAACAAATATAATTATAAGAAAAATCTTTTACATCTCATGTACCGAGACTGTAATTGTTTCAAGACGGACGGTCTTTATTCGTCTTCATATAATGTTCAAGAGGATTAAATTTCTAAATTATATATTGCAAGATATAAAATACTTTATGTCTGTATTTATATTATAGTGTACAAAGCATTATCGTGCGGATTAGGGATTGCATGTCTAAATATAAAAAGGAAAATATCGTTACAGGTAACAAATCATGAATCCATCAGATGTTCATTTCTGGAATATACCTTATTGGCGTTCCGACCTGGTCCTTTCTCTATGTTTTGCAGGATAATAATTAAATATAGTCATTTTGCCACTTCAATAAGGACAATGACATTTCATAAAACCCCTAAATATTTGCAGGAATTTAAGCATTTAAAGAGAGAGAGAGAGAGAGAGAGAGAGAGAGAGAGAGAGAGAGAGAGAGAGAGCATCTGGATTAAGGCAGGCACATATCATATAAGAGTATGTATTAGGGCAAGTTTTATTGAAAGTAAAACCATTTTATGTATTCGATTTGTCTTTTAAAGAATATTCAAATATCATCATTATTATCCTCATCATCATCATCTCTCCAACAATATAAACCATATTTGGTAGGCGACAATATGTACAGTCAGTAAAGGTACATATTGTCGTCTGGGCGACAATATGTAAAGTCAGTGAAGGTACATATTGTCGTCTGGGCGACAATATGTACATAGGCGACAATATGTACAGTCAGTGAAGGTACATATTGTCGTCTTGGCGACAATATGTACAGTCAGAAAAGGTTTAATTGCCGTCTTGGCGGCAATATGTACAGTCAGTAAAGGTACATATTGTCGTCTGGGCGACAATATGTAAAGTCAGTGAAGGTACATATTGTCGTCTGGGCGACAATATGTACATAGGCGACAATATGTACAGTCAGTGAAGGTACATATTGTCGTCTTGGCGACAATATGTACAGTCAGAAAAGGTTTAATTGCCGTCTTGGCGACAATATGTACAGTCAGTAAAGGTACATATTGTCGTCTGGGCGACAATATGTACAGTCGGTGAAGGTACATATTGTCGCCTAGGCGATAATATGTACAGTCAGTAAAGGCACATATTGTCGTCTGGGAGACAATATGTACATGGGCGACTATATGCACAGTCACTGAAGGTACGTATTGTCGTCTGGGCGATATTATGTACTGGGACGACAATATGTACAGTTACTGAAGGTACATATTGTCGTCGGGTCACACACCCTATCTGAAGTTATTTTCTTGGTTATCTGGCACATCAAAATTTAACTGGTATCTGTATTATATATTTATTACCCCTGAGCGGGTACCGCTGCTGGTGGAGTAAAACTCGCCGAGGGTATCCATAACTCAGTAGGCAGTACTTTGTGCTGTAAGAAAATGTACCATTTAGCAAAATTTTCAGTCGTCTAAAAGTTGGAATTAATTTAAAACTAAGGTTTGTTCCCTCATTCCTTAGCTGGATTTGGATTTATTTAATTTTGAAACTTTAGATTCATTATTTTCAACTGTTTGGCTTATATTTTTATGTATCAAACTTTTCGGTCTTAGTGTCACTTATGAGGATAAATTTCCGAAATGTGTACATCTGGCAAATCAAAATTTAACTGGTATTTGTATATTTAAGAAGTAATAATTGTTACTCTAACATTGTATTTGTCTAGCTTGCTGTATATCAAATTAGAGAGTGAAAGAAACATGGAAATATAAAAAGTCAAATATATTCCATATAAGTTTGGATACATGTTCCTTTCTTAATTGAATTTACTTTTTAATTTATATTGACAAAGTTTTGAAAATATTTTGAACTCAAGCTTATTTAAAAAGGAAGAAAGAAAATAAAATAATAATAATAATAAACTTTATTCCGTAAGTTTTACAACTTATAGGATATATAAATAATAATAATGATGAAATACATGAGTACATACAGATAGGCAGTGGTACAATAATAATAATAATAATAATAATAATAATAATAATAACACAATACAGTGGTACAATAATAATACCGAATGATTAATACGCAAGTAGAAAAATAGAACGGGACTGTAGAAATATACGGAGAGAAATAAAAATAACTTATACCGATTTTCTTAATCATTTCGAACATTACTTGGACAATATAAGCAATTAAATTTTATAGTTTAACTTTATATGTTTTATCTTCCTCAAATTAGGAGTTTTGTTTCATAATGTGCAATGCTTTTGTAAATATTTTCAACAGAGTTGGTAAGTACTGTGAACAAATATAACAAGATTTACTGATATAAAATTTTGTGTTTATGCATGCATATTGTAGATAAATAAGATCTTTTGGAAATATTAATAAATGCCGATTTTTTTTTATCTGTTCTGAGGAGCGTCACGTATACGCAGAATGCAACTTCACCATTTACTATGATGTATAAAATAAAGTTAGAAATTCAATTTAAAAAATATATATACATGTAAGGGCAGATTTAGAATTTTATTAAAGGGGTTGGAAATTTTATCATGACATATTGGTAGAGCCAGCCGAAGGCACAAGCCCAAGGCGAGGGATCAAGTGGCAGTTAAAGGCAAAAAACAAGTCAAGGACAGAACCCTGTTGGTGAGGGGAATGAAATCGTGGGGCCATTTGGTCACATTTCTCTCTCTCTCTCTCTCTCTCTCTCTCTCTCTCTCTCTCTCTCTCTCTCTCTCTCTCTCTCTCAATTTTTTCATAGGGGTTCAAATCAAAGATGAATTGTATGTATGTATGTATGTATGTATGTATGCATGTCTGTCTGTATGTATGTATGTATGTATGTATGTATGTCTGTCTGTCTGTCTGTCTGTATGTATGCATGCATGCATGTATGTATGTATGTATGTATGTATGTATGTATGTATGCATGTATTACCTTTGCAGTTGTATAATCCAGTTCCCTTTTATCTTCTTTGTCAATTTTGTTTCCGACAAGTATCCTCTGAGCGCCTTCCTTTGCGATATAATCGGTTTGCAACACAAATTCCGGAACTTCGTTGAAGGAGGACTTTAAAAAGAAATTAAAAAAAGTTTTTTTATTTTATTTTATTTATTTATTTATTTATTTATTTATTTATTTATTTTTATTATTTTTTTTTATTCCAGGTTCTAAATACAGAAAGGTGATGCAGGTGCCAGGGTCCTGGTCCCAGGGATCACCTGCATTGCCGCGATTTTACAATGGTTTAGGGCACATGTATATAGTTATACAGAAAGAGAAACAGATAATACTAAATACATAATACATGTATACAATTTGCTACAAAATTTGACAATATTTTGATTTTGACTGTTTATATGAATTTCTATAATTCACACAAAAAATATAATGATATATATTTTTATGCTCAAAATACATATACAGAACCAATTATTTTTATGCCCAAAATACATACACAGAACCCATTATTAATCTAGCTGTAAATAGACCTGGATTTTCTGTATGTGTGTGTGTGTGTGTGTATGTGTGTGTGGAAAGTGCTCATATATCAGTCTGTGTGTCTGTATGTTGTGTGTGAGCAAGGAAAAGTGTGTATGTGTGTGTATGTGTGTGTGTTGTGTGGGAGCAAGGAAAAGTGTGTGTGTGTGTGTGTGTGTGTGTGTGTGTGTGTGTGTGTTAATTATCTGATACAGATAAAGATGCAAAACTTTAGTTAAATTTTTTTTTAAATTTCTTGTTCCTGCACAAAAAAATCAGTAACAATTATGGTCTATTATATGATGTAAGATGAAAAATTATTATTTATTTTAGGTTAAGTAACACAGGTAACCAGAAAGCATCAAATTTATCAAGTTTTTTCATAAAGCATAAAATGTGTCTGAAAGTTTCTATCTTATTTTTTAAAAGCCTTTTATAAGTTTTAAATTGTACCGGTGTATTCTTAAGACTTGATACATGTATGAAATACTTAGCGAACAGTAGTTTAATGTTTCACAGTTTCTCTCATAAAAACCAAAAATAACATTTTTACATGTGAAAGCCTCAATTGTCAAGATGTCTAGTGAATTCCACCATAATCTGAAGTCATTCCAAAAAACTGAGATAGTATTACATTAAAAAAATGTGTGTTCTATAGTTTCATCATGTAGTCCACAGGTTTTACATTTTGGAGATGAAAGTATTTTTATTTTACAGAGAAGTTTGTTATGCACTATAAATCGGAAGGACTGTAATTTTGTGTCTGAACAACATTTGTAGGGCAAAAGTGAT
Organism: Tegillarca granosa; assembly: GCA_029721355.1. Taxonomy (NCBI): domain Eukaryota; kingdom Metazoa; phylum Mollusca; class Bivalvia; order Arcoida; family Arcidae; genus Tegillarca; species Tegillarca granosa. Next base: position 6,554,291 of record CM056595.1, read on the forward strand.
ATTTTGCAAAACATGTTTAAGTCAATATCATCATTAAGAATATAACACCATTTAGATATACATGTTGGAGTTTGAAATCTATTTTCTACAAAAATCCAATAGAAATCCTTACATGAGACTTTTATTATAGGAACATATTTTCCTCTAATTGAAAGTGATATTTCATCTCTGTTTAATAGAACATTATTTTCATTTCGTAGTTTATATTTCCATTGAGCAGGTATTGCACTACATAGACTATAGTATTGCAAAAAGTTTGGAACTAAGTTGTACTTATCTGCAAAACTAACAAAAGATAAAAATCTACCATCATTATCCAAAATATCAGAGATAAACATAATCCCTTTGTCATACATTTCTTTGATTAAAATGGTATTACCCTCTATAGTTGTGTAATTGTTATACCAAAGACTTTCTCTGCTAATTTAAAATCCCCAATATTTGTCAGTTCATTCCAGTGTCTAAAAATATCTTTGTAGAATTTAGGCAACTGAGATAAATGACTACCTAAAGCACATCTAGTTAAAAGAAGATCATGAAGAGATATACCTTGAATGAATTCCTGTATTAACAATTTCCATTTAGAATTATTATTTGATATCAGTCTTTTAATCCAGTTTAATTTTAAGGATTTTTCCTGACTTTGAAAGTTGGGGGCTTTCAAACCTCCTTGTGATACATTCTGTATTATCACATTTGTTTTAACTTTAGGAATACCATTATTCCAAATGAATCCATTGATTAAATTTTGAACTTCATTGATAAATTCTTCAGGAATTGAATTTACTGATAATGGATATACTAGTTTTGATAATGCTAGAGTCTTTAAAATCAAAATTTTACCAATTATAGTCAAGTCTCTCATTTTCCATAGATTCAATGTTGTTTTCAAATCATTTAATTTTGTATTTAGATTTTTCAAAATTATGTTATTATTATTTTTGACACTAAACCAAATCCCTAAAGTGAAAAAGATGCCGTCAGACCATTTTACAGGAAGAATTCCAGGTTTAAAATTTTTACATGAACCAATCCAAATTGCTTCTGTTTTATCTAAATTAATTTTCAAACCTGAGCAATATCTAAAATTTTCAAAAGTTCTAAGTGTTTCTACTCCAGATTTTTCATCTTTTAAAAAACATGCTGTATCATCTGCTAAGAGACTGATTTTAAATTCTGTTACACCTATTTTAATTCCAGTTATCAAATTATTATTCCTTATGCAAATTGCAAGCGTCTCTATGGCTAAAATGAAAAGATATGGTGAGAGGGGGCACCCTTGTCTTACCCCTCTGCTTATTTGAAAGAAATCAGATGAATAACCATTATTAATAACACAACTATTTATATCACTGTATAATATTTTAACCCAGTGTCTAAAACAATTTCCAAAGCAAAAGTACTTAATAAAAAAAAAAGTTGCTGAATTAAACATATATGGTCTTAGTCAAAACAATCAAGATTTGAAAAGACGAAGGCTTTTTAATTAAAAGTTGTGTAAGTATCATGAATTCAATAATGGACTTGAAACGTTTGTAATATCCAATGTTTATCAGTACAATGAAAAGATGAACGATATACATGTAGTTAATAAACAGATACTTATAACCCCGATGGGGAATTCATTTCTCTAGTACGATCGGCTGGATATAAAACTGCTTAGGGAAGACACACTGCGTTTGTAGCCATTCGCTTAAAGCTTTTCGTCAATGATGACAAAGTAAAAAGATTACCTTAACAAGATATTTTTAACATACCTTTATAAATTATTAATAGTAGGTAAACATACTCGTAATACAACGACTGTTTATCAGCAATCTATAAAGATAGGATATGGCTAGTTGAAGACTTTTATACAAATTTTGGTTATGATTTTAACTTCCCCCGCTGGATCTATCTAAATAAGCATAATAAATATGACCTACCTGACTTGTAACATCAAAAAGAATCAATACTCCTTTTACATGATCCATATAATCCGATGTCTCTGTCACGAAAACATTCGCCCCTCTATTCGTCTATTTAAATTAAATGCAAGTCTTAGGAATACAGTAAATACCAAAATATGTGATATGAAGTGAAAGTTACGAGAAAGTAGAGAATAACTATCGCCGAAAAGTACCTATTTCTAAGAAAGAGATAATTGTCATATAAAACCTCTCTCTCTCTCTCTCTCTCTCTCTCTCTCTCTCTCTCTCTCTCAAATGAGTACCTTAAACTCCAAAAATAAATAGAAATACAACTGAAAACATTTAACTTGGCAAAAACAATGTAAGATCATGTCATAACAAACTCATGAAAACTTATTAATGCTTACAGGTTAAACACTGATAAATTATTAATTAATTGATGGTTATATATATAAAGGCCAGGACCTTGCACGAACGCTTGTTATAAAAACAAAATCATGAGTTCTAGCATTTGTTTGACCATCAAATTTTCTGGTAGTGTTGGTTGTAGTGACAATGGCAGTGACGACGGCAACAAAGATTTTGACGAATAACTTACGATATTTAACAAAACGTCTTTGCCATCAACCTCTACTGTGGTATGTGTCTAAAAAAACAAAACAGTAAATACTAGTAAATAAATAAATAAATAGATAAATAAATAAATAAATGCATAAATAAATAAATAAAATAAATAAAAACATTTTGACATCAAATTATACAACCAACAAAGAAGAGGCATCATAACCGTTACATTAAACCAACTGAATTGAGAATCTGAGAATAATGTTTTAGTGAGAAGTAAATAATCGTAAATATTGTGATTTGTTCTGTTTTTCTGTGCCTCATTTACAAAACACTGATCACGAAAGTTATCTCAAGAAGTTATAGTGAAACTCTGTCGTATAACTGTTCAATAATGTTGAAGCATAATTAGGAATATTCCAGTATTATTTCTTTAATATAAAGTAATAATATAATTTTATCATTATTTATTTATAGTATATTATTGTAAAAAGAAAAAGTTTAAATTCGTCGATTTAATATTTTAAGACTTCTCCTAATGTCAAATACATTTGCAACTACAAAATCCTTGGTCACTTAGATTCGAATGCGCTAAATCAGTGACTCATTTAGGTCAAATTGCAAATATTGTATTGTTTTTTCTCCCTTCATTTTCGAGATGAAGAGATAAATACTTATCACTGAGCGTTAGGAACACTTGTTTTAGGACACTAAAACAATTTAGAAAACTAAATGCAATAATTTACAAGAAGTCGATGACATCCGAAACCTAGTATTGCAAACTCCAATGAACACTGTATGAACTAGTACATATCTATGATAAATTAATTTTTTCAAATGTTTCTGTATAATAATTTAAACTTTGATGCTCAAGGCCTGCATCAATTTGATATTTTGTTACGATGGTTGATTGTGTGATGGAGGGTAACATATAGTCTATTTCCAGTACCTGTTCATGGCAAGAACTTGGTTCGATATCGTCAGAGTAAGTATCCTCCTGTAAATTAAAGAAAACATAAGAATTAAAAACAAAGATTGGCAAAGAGAAAAAATAAATAAACAGGACAGAAGATTATCACATATTTAACCCAATGTTATAAAACACCACATAGCATTTGTTGAGTTTTTTTTATCGCAACCCTTACTTTTTTACAATCTACCTTCCTTAATCACGTTTCACCTTTATCAAGTCAAAACATTTTGGCAAAAATATTCAAATTTCATTTATAAATAATTATAATATAAAAGTAAGTATTGTAATAGCAGTGGATCGGGATTTTTCATTCACAAAGTGGTTTGTAGGCGTGAACAAGAAAACGCAACCTGTATATGGAAAAAAGAACAAGGAACTCGCTGTGTAGGAAAAAAGTACATGGAACTTACTCTGTATATGACAAAAAACATAAAACGCACTCGGTGTATGGAAACAAACCCGTACAATGCACGCTGTATATGATAAAACCACATGAAACACATCCGTCATTTGAGTTTTAACTAAATTTTGAGAACAACTCTCGTCTGGAAACTTAATCTATGGAAAATATAAGGTGTCTAAATTGTGCAGTACAGACTTCATCAGACGTTGTACTTCGTTAGAAGTTGTAACAATTCATTCAACAATACACTCTACATTTATCTTCAAAGTATAAAATAAACTTACAATAAATCTCTGAATTAAACTCGTTTTTCCAACTCCATCATCCCCAAAGACCATTACTTTAAAGACTTTAGCTCTGAAAAATAAATGTCACTTCTTTAAAAAAAATGATATAGTTTAACAAAAAAACATGACATACTGGCCAGGTGTACATGTTGCGCATGGTATACGGTAACCCAATCAAAAAGTAAGTTCATTTACTTTGTATCAACCAAAGCTATAACAAAAATAATGCACGCACACTGGATTGATTGATTAAACGGGATTTCTTGTCAACGATTTTTAATAAATGTATATCAGGAAGTCACCAGTTATAAGTGAATTTCCAAAACTTCTAATCTTTTAGAGTATGTAAGCGCACTTCATCTACTTGTGACAAAGGGCATCATCTATACCAGATTTTTATGACGCACCCTTGGTTTTTTACTTCTACATGTCGAGAGAAGCCTTAGCAAAAGAACAATCACTAACTATGTTGAAGTCTTGGACAGAACATACCACGGATCGAACCAATACCTTTTACATGAGCGGATCACTCTATTAACTTATATACCTTATTGATCGCGGAACAAAGAAATTATATTGAGATATTATCTTATAAAAATTTCAGAAGACAGCTAGCAATATGCAGTAATTTTAAGCTTATGGGCATTTTGCTTGGAAGATAATATTGTTTATACACATCATTTTGTTACCATTTTTCATATTTTAGTTTGAGTGATAACAGTGATTAACGAACTCCAATATTTACATTCATTTCATTGTTTAATAATTAGCGTTTAGACTCGTAGAAATCAAACGGTTGTATAAACACAGGTGTTTCATATGTATATTTATCCTAATTTAAAGTAGTATTCTCTAAGCTTGAGAGTTTTTGCATTCATAAACCATAAATCACAAAAGCCACATGACTGTGTAGGAATACATATAAAATGCAATACACAATCCGGAACTACAACTTTACAGTAAACAAACATGGTTGCTACATGTATGTCAAATTTGTTTATATTGGAAACAAGGCTAATGAGCGTATTTACGAGATTTAACAATGATGTTTCAGTTGTTAAAATACACGAAATAATAAATAAATTAATTAATTAATTAATTAATAAATAAATAGAGAAAATAAAATAAAATGATGAAAAAAAATCAATGAAATTAATCCAATAAAATTTTAATAGGACTAATAACGAAAATAAAAAATGAATTTATAAATTATATACTATAAGTTCTTGCGCCTTGAGCTTCAATAATTGAAATGACACCACACTGGTGTACCGGTTAGACAGCTTACACACACGTTATCTATCCGCACTTTTTTTGGTGTGGGGTAACCACGGGGGGGGGGGAGGGGGTTTGGTTAGAAAACTAATATTGTTTTCAGAGATATTGATGGTATTTTCTCTACTTCCCATTAACATAATGTACTTATGAGAATATTAGATATCACAAGACCAACCCCTCCTTTAAGGATCTTTAAGGATCCTTAAATATCCTTAAATAAGTCCTTAAAGATCCTTAAAGGGACCTTAGAGCCTCCTTAAAGCCATTCTATCTTTAAGGTTCTTTAAGGGACCTTAAAGGACTCTTTAAGGACATATTTAAGGATCCTTAAAGATCCTTAATGGAACTGAAATTTTAAGGATCTTTAAGGAGGCTTTAAGGATCCTTAAAGATGTCTCATCATGAAAAATTCGATTTTTTTTAATTATTAATGTAACGATGGCTATTACATTTATTCAGTTAAAAAATATGATTTGTTTTTAGTATATTTTGAATTTTTATAGTTTATACAACATAGGAGACATAGATTACGCCTGTCTGAATTCTAGTTTCTACATTAAGTTTTTGTAGAGGAGCCGTATGTCGGTTCCTAATTATACTTGTTTCTTAATTCATAAATGAATTAGATAAAAATGTGCAGTTTTCACAGTACAGGCAAACAACGCGTGTTTTAATCAGATCGGCAGTAAGCATAAGTAATTAAGGGTATTTGTTAATTGTATACAGCGGTACTTGTTTGATTATCGATCCCAGGTGATTTCACGCGCGGCTTTTGACTTTGATGTGTAGTTTCTTATCTAGGTAGGAGATCACTATGAAGTCAAATAACATGTTAAAATGATTACCTAACCCTGAACTCCGGGTGTTGAAAATAAAGGTGTGTTTTTGGAAGTGATTTTAAGAGACAATTTTAAAATTAAAATATTAAAAAATACACTAAATAAAAAAATAAAAGTAATCGCCAAATAATCTAAGCATGACTTTTATTTTATTTTATTTTATTTTATTTTATCTTATTTATTTTATTTTATTTTATTTTATTTTATTTTATTTTATTTTATTTTTATTTTATTTTATTTTATTTTATTTTATTTTAATTTTTTTTTATTTATTTTATTTTATTTTATTTTATTTTATTCTATTTTATTTATTTTATTTTATTTTATTTTATTTTATTTTTTTTTTTTTATTTTATTTTATTTTATTTTATTTTAATTTTTTTTATTTATTTTATTTTATTTTATTTTATTTTATTCTATTTTATTTATTTTATTTTATTTTATTTTATTTTATTTTATTTTATTTTATTTTATTTTTTGGGGGGATAGTGTTATGCATATATGTAAATAAAGCATGAGAGAGAGAGAGAGAAAGAGAGAGCGAGCACATTTTAGTGTCTTTTAATTGACATACTAGTATATGGAAGTCATTACTGACACATGATGATATCGGATTTCGAATAATTTCGATTCCTAATGAAAAAGAGTTGGTAAAGTAAATATTTAAAACAAAATAAGAAGATTAGAGAAAAGGTTATTCTTTTCAAACATGAACAAGTTATGAAGTGAACATATTGAAGTAAGAAACCAGTCACAGAAGATAACTATTAACTGACAAACTTAACCCAGTTGGATGTGAATTTCTGCAGTCAAGATGGATTGCAGTGGAATAACGGCGATAACCTCTCTCTCTCTCTCTCTCTCTCTCTCTCTCTCTCTCTCTCTCTCTCTCTCTCTCTCAATGTATTCACTTCCCGATCCTGTTCTGTCTCTCTAAAATAGTTTGCACGAACCCCCCTCCTCTCTCTCTCTGAAACACAAGTGGATACTCTCTCTCTCCCTCTCTAAAATATTCAGTATCCGCTACCTCTCTCTCTCTCTCTCTCACTCTCTCTCTCTCTCTCTCAGCATATTTAGTTGCTTATATCTCGTTCTTTAAAATATTTAGTTTCCGCTAATGCCCCTCATCTGTCTCTCCCTCAATTTAATCAGCTCTCTCTCTCTCTCTCTCTCTCGAACATTGAATTCTTGACTTGCCTGTAAAAAACAGCTCTCCCTTTCTATATATTCAATTTCTGACTATTATCTCTTTCTGTATTTAATTCGCAACTTGACGGTGAAAAATAGGTAATCCCCCCCCCCTCACACACACGCACCGGGAATTTCTGAATGATATTACTAGTATCTTAGTATATTATGTGTACTGCAGATTCCAGAAAAAAAATTTACTGTTAATTTTTTTTGGTTGAAAAATAGACTCGGAAAGACCATATTGATTTATTTTATTTTATTTTATTTAATTATTTTATTTTATTTTATTTTATTTTATTTTATTTTATTTTATTTTATTTTATTCTATTTTATTTATTTTATTTTATTTTATTTTATTTTATTCTATTTTATTTATTTTATTTTATTTTATTTTATTTTATTTTATTTTATTTTATTTTATTTTTTGGGGGGATAGTGTTATGCATATATGTAAATAAAGCATGAGAGAGAGAGAAAGAGAGAGAGCGAGCACATTTTAGTGTCTTTTAATTGACATACTAGTATATGGAAGTCATTACTGACACATGATGATATCGGATTTCGAATAATTTCGATTCCTAATGAAAAAGAGTTGGTAAAGTAAATATTTAAAACAAAATAAGAAGATTAGAGAAAAGGTTATTCTTTTCAAACATGAACAAGTTATGAAGTGAACATATTGAAGTAAGAAACCAGTCACAGAAGATAACTATAAACTGACAAACTTTACCCAGTTGGATGTGAATTTCTGCAGTCAAGATGGACTGCAGTGGAATAACGGCGATAACCTCTCTCTCTCTCTCTCTCTCTCTCTCTCTCTCTCTCTCTCAATGTATTCACTTCCCGATCTTGTTCTGTCTCTCTAAAATAGTTTGCACGAACCCCCCTCCTCTCTCTCTCTGAAACACAAGTGGATACTCTCTCTCTCCCTCTCTAAAATATTCAGTATCCGCAACCTCTCTCTCTCTCTCTCAGCATATTCAGTTGCTTATATCTCGTTCTTTAAAATATTTAGTTTCCGCTAATGCCCCTCATCTGTCTCTCCCTCAATTTAATCAGCTCTCTCTCTCTCTCTCTCTCTCTCTCTCTCTCTCTCTCTCTCTCGAACATTGAATTCTTGACTTGCCTGTAAAAAACAGCTCTCCCTTTCTATATATTCAATTTCTGACTATTATCTCTTTCTGTATTTAATTCGCAACTTGACGGTGAAAAATAGGTAATCCCCCCCACACACACACGCACCGGGAATTTCTGAATGATATTACTAGTATCTTAGTATATTATGTGTACTGCAGATTCCAGAAAAAAAATTTACTGTTAATTTTTTTTGGTTGAAAAATAGACTCGGAAAGACCATATTGATTTATTTTAATTTTATTTTATTTTATTCAATTATTTTATTTCATTTCATTTCATTTCATTTCATTTCATTTTATTTTATAATATTTATTTATTTATTTATTTATTTATTATTTTGGACATTATGGCCAATTATTTAAATAAAAAGCTGTTTGTACAGTTAACATACTGCTTCTTCTTTATCAATTACATCTCTAATTATTACATATAAATAATAATAATTTTCAAGTAAAAGGAGTTAGAAAGAACAGATGTCATCAACATTAATTAATTAAGGGATTAATATACTTGATCATCAAACACCATCTTGCTGATTGATGTTAGATATACTAGTATATTACAGGTAAATTTTAGAATGCATTCCTATCAACACATATTTTATCTAATGCAATTAAAATTCTATATATAGATAAAAATGATGACTGCAGTAAATTATATATGAAATTTTTATAAATATAAATAAATATAATTAATTTGATCCTTTTGTTGTAAGAGATATTTTAAAAGAAATATAAAAAAAATTTCACAAATAAATGAAAAATGTCCACTTGCTTTCTTTCAGTCAAGTGATCTCATTTGCATATTGTTAGAGACATATTTTATAGTTATCCACTTCTAGATCATCTCTTCCATAGCTACATAGGTTCGATTCCCAGTGAGAGCGGATAACAGACGAAAATTTTAATTATAAAATTTGTTTTAATTTCTATTTAATTAATTAAAATCCAATTAGACTACAGAATGTAATAAATAAATAAAATAAAAATATAGAAGTAAATTAACTTGAAATTAAAAATAATAGAAAAAATTAATTTATTATCACTTTTTTCAAAATTAATAAATGCTATAGTTTTTTTAAAGTAAAATTTTATAAAAGATAATGATAAAAATAATATTTCATTGCTTTTTTTTAAGAAAAAGGAAAAATATAAATTTTTCCTTAAAGATCCTTAAAGCCTCCTTAAAGATCCTTAAAATTTCAGTTCCATTAAGGATCTTTAAGGAGTCCTTAAAGACTTCTTAAAGGCATATTTAAGGATCCTAAAAGCCCCCTTAAAGGTCCTTAAAGGGACATTTAAGGCAGCTTTAAGGAGGCTTTAAGGATCCTTAAAGATGCCTTTTCCTCATAATTATTATTATTATTATTATTATTTGAATATCAAATAAATGTGTTGTTATTTGTGAACTATCTGTCGGTCGAAAATCACGTTCGTGGGTCTATTCTTCGGTAATGTTACATTTACTGGACTCCTCCTGATGTACATACGTTATAGAAGGAATTGCCTTTAAATTAATGAATTTTTTTTTTTGGCATAAAAATTTTCTTTTGCATATAAAAAATAGTTTCTATTTTTTGCATTTGCATATGTAGATTTTCAAATAAGCAAAAATGGACTTTGCAGATGCATAAATATATTTCTGAAAATGTAAAAAGCAACCATTTTTATATATATATATATTATATATATATATATATATATATATATATATATATATATATATATATGAAACAATTGAGTTTGCATATGTCTAGATTGATAGGTGGCCTGGTAGGTCAGTCAGTATAGCGACCCGCTATTATTGGGAAGGTCCTGTGTTCGAGTCCGCTGCAATATTTCCCTTTTTTGTTTTTCTGTTACATTTGGGGGACGTCGGACCCTCGGAAGTGGCCGACTAATTTGTTGGTCCAGGAAAGGTAGTTGAATCGAAAAATTAAGGTAGGAATATAGCGGACCGGGCTGAATAGGTGATCGAGTAGATCAGCTGGTAGAGTGTCTCGCTAGTATTGTGAAGGTCCCGGGTATGAGTCTCAGTTTCTCCGCTGTTACATTGACGAATTCGAAAACATGAAATCTCGCTTTGTCTGAAGTCTCGTTGAAGTCTCGTGGGGGGGGGGGCAAAGCGAAGTTTATATATTACGATTGCAATTTTGTTTATCTAGTGTAGTTAGTTTTTCGTCAGTTTTAATGAAATTTATAGTAATATCTTATTTAAAAAATTGATAAATATGACTGAAATTAATAATAAAAAAATCATTTAAATGAAAAATTAATTTATATTGAAAAAAGACATGTCGGTCCGCAAGCGTTCAAAATTAGTTAAAACTTTTTCAGTCGTATAGATGGCATTAGAGATGTAAAGGAAATTAAATTTATTAAATAATTTAAATGATTTTATAATAATATATAATAATATAGCCAGATAGGGAAATGTCATAGATCTAAATGTAATTTGAATTTACCAAAAGTAATTTTATTCCGCCAACCAGTCGGTTTTTCGATTAATTATTTCAAATTAATCTCAAATTGATTTATTTAAATTACATAATATAATTTACAGTCGTTCTTCCCACACATTTTGTCAACATCTCAAAATATTTACAAACAGCATTTACTACTTTATCGCTGCATGTATACCTGTCAATCAATTTAGCAAATTGCAAGGTAAGATCCTGATGATTACAGGTGATGGAATGTGCCTAATAAACAGGATGTCCACCGACTTAGATTAATCATAATCTTTTAATTAGTCGTAATTTAGATTATTATGTAAATACATTCAATATAAATTAAACTTTCTCATGAGAATTTTTTCGACGAGTTGTTGCATAGATTTTGAAGATATCATTATTTCACCTAAATGTTCTAATCAAAGCGATTTCTACTATGAGCACTTTTGATAATCATAATTATTATCCGACAGCCTATCCGACAGCCTTATTACGGACTTAAACTTGTCGACAAATCGGGTTTTACGTATAGTTGCACATAAATTACAACAACTTGATACACGCGAATGGAAAAACGAACTAGATAATAATAGCAAACTACGAACCTACAAGCAATACAAAAACACACCGTACGCCGAATATTTTGTTAAAGCTGACATTCCACGTACACACAGAAGTGTTATGGCCATGTTTCGCGCCGGAACATTACCACTCGCCATCGAAACTGGGCGATACTCCAGGCCGCCCATACCACTATCCGATAGGTTGTGTAAATTTTGTGATATTCTTCTGTGGAACATGAGAAGCATTTTTTATTTTTATGTCCTATTCATTCAGATTTACGTTTTACACTTTTACAGAAAGCAAACATGTATATTGAAAATTTTAGTAGTTTTAATTTTGATGACGGTTTTAATGTTTTATTAAATCATGGTCCCATACAACCTTTTTTAGCTCAATACATCTATCAGTGTTTTAACAGAAGAAAAAGGTTTATATGATTTTATGCTATGTAATGATTCTTAATGTATATATTGTGTTTTATAGTGTCTCATAAGTCAATTTTATGGCTGGATTTAATCATATATATTTTATTGTAATTTATGTATATGTATATGTAAAAAAAATTATGGTATGATTATATGTGACACTTTAATAAACTAATTATTATTAATATTATTATTTTTGTGTGTGAAAGACCTTAGGTTTGTAGACTTGCATTTTAACCACGTGGCCACTGCAGCCTCTAAATTTCATATTATGAAACAAACTATCTTAATTTGTGAGACACTGTTCTTATGGGTATCAGATGTAAAAAGACTGTCCGAAAAATAAAAAAAACCTTAACAGTCAAATTTTCTAGAAAGATGAATAAAGAATATATCAAGCTTATAGCTAACTGTATACATTTGCAAATAAATCCATATTTTTCTAAATTTGTTTTTGATACATTCGATATTTTGAAAGAAAACAATAGCTGTTTCAGAAATAAAATTTGCAACATAATTAATGTTTATAAATTATCCTTTCCGTGGGAAATTATTTTGTAAATTATCCTTTCAGTGGAAAACTTTAAATATGATCACACATGTTATTCCAACATATCAAATATAAGTATGAAGATTGTCAATCTTTACTAATACAAATCGGAGTGTCTATTTGATGTGAACAGCCTGGAACACAACAATTTCGGTAGGTATAAAGAGTAAACGGGAGTAAACGAGAGAAATAAAAGAAATGTAGATTAACATATTTTGCCTACAGTAGGTTCAGTAGACGCAGTTTAAAAATGAACAAATTAATAAATATGACTCTAGGATGATTTTTAATGAGTTTACGGCGAAAATATGTATGCATATGTACGATACTGTTCACAATACATGTTAGACAGGAGTAAACGGGAGAAAATATAGAGAATTTAATTAACATATTTGCCTACGGTGGTAAATCCAGTATGAAAAAAATTAACAAAATAAAAAAAGAATTATGGCTCGATTCACTTAATTATAACTCTTCACTGATAATAATAAAGTTGAAAAGATTCGCAAAAATGTATTTTTAAGCTAAACGCTTATTTATCATTACTGCAATGTGTGGTATATTAAAATGCAAGAGAAATACATCGTGTATTAAAACTAACAGAAAAATATAATTTTTTTTTTTTTTTTTTTTTTTTTTTTTTTTTTTTTGAATTAGTAAATCTAATGTTCGATCAATACGATCCTTCTTAAAACCGGGGTTTACATTTTATTTTTATGGTCAAGTACACATCCAGTTTTAAATGTATTTGGTTTTCAATAAACATCGCGGTAGACGATTTTATATTCCACCACGACAAAAATATTCTTTCCGGTGGAACGCAGTGGAAATTTAATCCCTTCTGGTCGGCAATTTCAAGTCTTTTTCCGATTTTAGATGTAGATAATAAAAAGAATGTCAAGTTTTTTTTTCAGCCGATCATTAACGTATATTTTTCCACGTGGAGAAGTTGTATTTAGATTTCAAACTCTACAAGATACACAATTTGTCACAAAAATAATAATAAATAATAATAATAATTAAAATAAAAATTTTAAATAAAATAATTTAAAAAAACCCAACTCAAAGCCAACAAGTACATAGGCTAAATGAGATTGGATTTCGATTTGCCCCCCCCCCCCCAGCCTCGTTTTCAATCGTAAGAGTTACTTCCCCTGTCATGTTTTCGAACTGGTCAATATGTAAAAATCTATTTATGCATACATGTATTTAAAATTAGTAAATAAAAATAGAAACGGTGCTTATTGTGAATACGACATCGTATTATTGTTTTGATCCCCCGTTGTTAAAATATCATTCTATCATCTGTATATCACACTCTGTGTGTGTGTGTGTGTGTGTGTGTGTGTGTGTGTGTGTGTCGTTTATAATAAAAAAGGTATATGAATCTATACTCACTTTGATTTACTCATGTCTCGAATTTAATTACTGTCGCTGTCTGGTAACCATAGTCATTGTTTACAAACAGGTTAAACCACCAAGGGAAGTAACGCTAATAAATTAATCGGATATCGTCGATGAAGTTCACTGGCCCGTTCAATAACAGTTAATTCTACAGGTAAGTGAATTTCTTAAGCAATCCGATATATATCGGTGGGGGGGGGGGGGTGGTACAAAGGAAATGGGAGCATGACATTTCCGGCAATCGGCAATTTATTCTAACCAATTTTGGATAATACTCATTTCTTCTAAAATTTATATGCATAAGTAAGTTAATCAAAATTTAAAATGATATATAAATTTGATTATAAATTTAAGAAGTTAATTGCTTAGTAATGATATTTTTGTATAATAAAAAATAAAATATAACACGTGTCGTGTTGTCATTTTTAATATTTAATTCATTTAAAAAATTAAAAATAATAATAATAAAATCACACACACACACACACACACACACACACACGCACACACACACACATATATATAAGTACATGATAAAGACACATCAAATTAAGCTTTACCAGTCCCCTTATTCTCCTTTCAGAGATATTATTTTTAAATTGGTAAAAAAAATAAACAATGTCTTAGGGACATCTGAAGTGGATTCTAATAAACCATCAAATATGCGGCAAACTAAGCGACCATATCCATTTAAAATGATATATAACGTGATGCGGCATCTTTCCTTATTTTGTTGATATGAACTCATTACGAAGATAGTAGAATAGAATGGAGTTACGTAAAGGTTTTTTATTTCCCGTCAAGATTTTATTAACTTTCGGTATGGCCACTGGTTAGTGAGGTGTTGGAAGACAGGCTCGGCAATATTAATCTTCACTGTAGGCTATATTCAATATATATGTAAGTTTAGAGTATCGCCAATTAATGAATACCAAAAAAGTGAACACGTGCACAAAGCAATTAGATTTTTTGACTGAAAATTCAAAATTTGTGATATTTTAGTATTTTTTTTAAAGTCTACGTGTCACGTGTTCCCGCCCTTGTAAACAAAGCCTTCTGTGAAGATGAATTACGAAAGCATAAGAGAAGAATATGAAAACAAAGACATGATACATTGTTTTGCAAGGTTAGAAATGGAATTATGTTCTTAGATAAGTCAAATAAAAGCTGAAATTAAAGCCACAAATAACAAAGTAAAGTCTATTGAAATGTAACAGGAGGGAGAAAAAAATGCAGGGTCGGACAGGGGATCGGACCAGGGACCTCCTGCACTATAGGCGAGTGCTCTACCAACTGAGCTACCCAGACCACTACAGAAACATTCATAACCCACATTGATGAAAGTGTGAAAGAAGTACATGAGAAGACAATTCCAAATCTAAAAAGTAAACTTGAAGGTTGGCATAGAGAAAAATTAAAACTAGAGTTATGGGGAAGGAAATGGAACTTAATAATTAGAGGGATGAAGGGTCAGAGAAGGAAAGGACAAGGGAAACAGAACAAAAAGTCAGAGATTTCTTGTTTCAGAAAGATAAAATGTCAGAAAATTTAACAAAAATGTGCCATTACAAGCAGTGCAAAGGCTCCCTGGAGGTATTGAGGACAAAAAAGTATTATTGTCAGGTTTATGAGTCTTTTAGATAGGGATGATGTCTTTCAAGAAGCCAACAACTTACAGAAATGTTGTGGCTACAGTATTGTCCCTGATCTATATTACCTGTAGAAAATTATGTCGATGTTTAATTTTCACAATCAGATATATCCATGCCCGTCTGTTTGAATGTGTATAGGACACTTAAGTATAAATGCACTGTAAAACATGTATGTAAGTTTATCTGTACAATCTCTTTTCATGATGAAAATAAATTTATTAAAGTTCTGTATTCGATTTTTTAGGGAATTTACGAGAAAAAATCCATACCCATTTATATACCTGTCGTGCTCTAATTTTAACGCACATGGTTTTGTTTACATACATTTACCTGCGGGTATAGAATATCGATTTTTTCCTACCTGTAGAATGTTCTGCTGTCTACCCCGGAAGATAATACTGTAAAAGTTTTATGCATGACAATAAGTGTATATTCTGTTATATTCTGGATAAAAATATTTTGAAATTTAACAGAAAAATATTTCCCTACCGTTTATTACTGCTACAACCCACTATAGTATTACAATGCACATAAATCGTGACATGTTAGAAGTGTTTTGTTATACTATGGTTATACCCGTTATACAGCGCGTATATTGACAGTGTATGGAAGTAGCACACGGTGAATATCCCACTTTTGGAATTCCGTCTGCTAAGTTGAAATATTTCAAAATTTACCTTATGATTTCCGGAACCAAAAGACTTGTTTCCGATATAATAGTTTTTTTTATTCACTTCTAAAACTTTTTTCTTGCAGATACTGATCAGGCTTATGTTAAAGGGCTATCCTGTAAACTGTCCATTTTTTACCCGTGTATTTTAACTTACGAAAAACACAAATTTTGAAAGCGCGGAACATATTTACCAGTTTCAGAAGGTACTATTTCATAAACGAAAGCCTGTCAACATGCATTTTGCGATCTAAATCTGTGAGAAGCGCCGAAGCTTTATCACACTGCATCGGGAAATCAGAAATATCTAACGTATGGGAGGATAAAAAATATGACATTAAGTACAGAATTGTAAAATCAAAATTTGAACGAATTCTCGAGTTTCGATCGGCCTTGCTTATCACAGGAAATGCCAAAATCATTCATAAAAAAGGGGTGGAATGAACCAATAAATCAGTTCGCACAGAAGCTATGCATTGAACACACACACACACACACACACACACACACACACAGAGTTTTGCAAGTAATATAAGTTATTAATGTTTCTAATGAATAACGGGAATAACACTTTTTCACTGCTTTCTATATATACATTTTAATATACCGTGATATTTGTTTTTAATTGCAAGTAATTAATGGGTATTTCAAACTTTGAAATTGAGCGTTTAATTATTTTCGAATTGATATGATATGATGTTCCATAGTAGGATCTTGGTGGATGCAAGTTTAGCTCAATCCAACTGTTGTTTTCAACGTCATTATAATTATGCCGTGTAACTACCAAAGTATTTTTCCATAACAAATAGGCCTGACTTTGAGTTGGTCACATGATATTAATTTGTATTAGTATTATATAATAATAATAATAATTATTATTATAATTATAATAATTATTATTATTATTAATTACTACTATTTTTATATACTGAGCCGGTATTATGAGGTTAACCGTATGTACTATGCTGGAATAACAAGTACACATTTTAATATTCATATTACACATTTAAACACACATTATTAACACACGCACCACAGTCTGTCAGCTCATTTGATCTTTGATGAACACAAAACAAAATACCATTGCTAAGTACATGGAAAATTCTAATCAAAAATCATATCAATAAAAAAAGACACATATGGGACTTTTTTGATAATTGGAAAAATGGACTTGTTGCATTTTTTGATGACTGATGCGGATACCTCATTTAAAATATGGCGTCATCGGTAAAATCGATTTGTTTATATTTTTGAGCATTTAATGTTATTAATGTTGTGGTGCAGTAAACACACACACACACACACACACACACACACACACACACACACAGAGAGAGAGAGAAAGAGAGAGAGAGAATTAGTCTAATTAATGATGTTAACATGCTTGTACATATTTATTTTTAAAAAAAGCAGAAGAAGAATAAGAAGAAGAAAAAAAAAAGAAGAAGAAGAAGTTTTTAACGTATGTCAAGACGGTCAGTTCTCAGATGGTGGAGTAAACCGGGGTTCCCAAATAAAACAACTCTGGCAGGCAAAGTAGCAAACTTTCTCACTCTCGACTATTATTTAGTAAGTAGAAGAGACAGAGATGGATGAGGCATCAGATATCGCTATAAACCTTTTAAACAGAACAATAACTTGTTCTCAAAAAAACTAGACACTTCCGTAGTCTATAATGTGCCCTTACGGATCAGAGTGGCTCTTTCCGCCTAGGTTTGAATCTCACTAGTTCAGTTCCTTGCGTCAGAAAATAAGTCAGTTAGGTTGCCGGAGGTGGGTGCTTTTCTTCTGACAGTATAATTTCCACAGTCCCAAAACTGACCGCCTCAATATAAGTGTAAAATTCTTGACTTGGACGTTAAACAAAATTATCCAATTCAGTAGCCATAAGGACGGAAATAATATTTTGTCGCAAGACAAAGACAAACCAAGACATAGCAGATGTGACGTCATACGGTACACAACTAAATTACGAGGTTAACCTCGTACCTGCATCATGTTTTGTTCGAGATCTGTTTCTAATAAAGATTATGTGAAATTAATTTGCAAGCATCACTGAAATGAGGCAAGATATAGTAACCTTGTCAATAAGAATAATATGCATGCGCCATAGTGGCTGGTTGTGTTTTTCTCTGTGAAAAAATGAGATAAATATGAAAAAAACACACTTAAGGAGTGTTGTATTCCGTAAGGAATTAAAGATGAGTAAAGACACAACTTAGAAACATTATGATACCAAAGATGACTTTGTGAGTAAATCATATTTGAAATATTTACAAAATATTATATACGAACAACTCATAACAGACCTATATAGTATACATTATTGTCTGCGTTACCTGTCTGCTACCTGTGTGTACCCGTGTATCATGCGAAAACACATATATGTACATGTACAAATACCTTACCTAACAAAACACCTTGTTATATTTCA
This sequence comes from Tegillarca granosa, assembly GCA_029721355.1. NCBI lineage: Eukaryota > Metazoa > Mollusca > Bivalvia > Arcoida > Arcidae > Tegillarca > Tegillarca granosa. The sequence goes on from CM056595.1 coordinate 6,573,024, forward strand.
TGTATTCAAATTCTGAAATGAATTTATTATGTCAAGCTCAAATCTTCCTGATGTTATAGATCTATAAGAGTTTGAAAAACTCAAAAAGAAATGCCAAAGACATTTCACTTACATAAATAATAATCAATCAACAATAATGAGTACACAAAGTCCTATTCCTGATTCTGAAATTCAGAAAACAGATTTAGTAATAAAGGATCTTGTGTTCACAGATATCAGAACAGCAATTGTTTCACATGTCCAGAAATCCGTTTCATAAATGCTTGCTTAACTCCCTTTGACCGGTATAAGATTTACCTGGTCGTATGTATATCTGTGTGAAATATATGTGGATTAAATCAACCGTAAAGAGTTAAGTACTAGGTACCGTGATAAGTCCATCCAAAGGTAAATATTTGAAGAACGCTGTGCGTGTTATTTCTTAAAGGGATGCTAGCCCTTGAAATATGTGATAAAAGGATAACTAAAACAATAGTTTATTTAAAGATATTAATTGTATTTTTTATTATCATAAATCAACACACACACACACACACACACACACACACACACACACACACACTGTGGTAACGCTTCAAATATTCTTGAAAATACTTGTGTAGTCTAGTTATAGAAAATTTACAGAAATTAAGAAATTTTTATTTAATATAATTACTCAAGTATTATTTTTAGAGTAATTTTACTCTCACGTAATTTTTTAAGAATGGATACATATAATATATTCTTAATGTTTTAATATGTAAATATATATATATATATATATATATATATATATATATATATATATATATATATATATATATATATATATATATATATATATATATATATATATATATTTACATATTAAAACATTAAGAATATATTATATGTATCCATTCTTAAAAAATTACGTGAGAGTATATATATATATATATATATATATATATATATGTGAGACTATAATAAAACACACACACACACACCATGATATTACTGACCAAATTCTTTGGGGTAACACACTTATAATATAGCGTGTGTCCAACTTTGAACAACATCCAAATATCAACCAGCAATATCACGTTCATTGAAAACCCTGACGCTTATATCGATGAACTTTATCAATCATTTATCAATGATATTTTTAACCAATTCTATAAGTTTGTCTTTTTTTCCTCAAATTTCGTTTCGCACTTTTTGGAGGCATGGCGATTCACAACTTTATTTTGTCACAAAACCGTTCTTTTCTGATCGCAAGAGTTTTAATCATTAATAATGAAGTTTAGCTAGAAATGTCTTTTTAACAAACACAAAATCATAAACTGACCGTAATATCGTTTTATTGGTCAACACGATCGACTTTGATGTAGACCCGTTTTTTAAAAAGGTTAGGAAGTTTTTACAGATTTTGTCCTGTCTTTTCATGTACCGGTACATTTTTTTTTCAAAAATCGACATCAAAAACGTCTGTTGTTTTTCTTAGTTTATTTTTATTTGTAATATCTTTTTTTATTCTGCAGCGTCTTGGGGAAAAGTTTTTCTAACGATATCTAAAAGGTTTTAATATTTTCTATGCATTTGTATAAAAACCAATCTTCAACAAAACTCGCTTGGTATTTGCTTTTTTATTAATTAACAATCGATCAGGAGATAATCTAACAGGTAAATTACACCTGTTAAAATCAGTGGCGCGTGCCGATAATCTATCTGATGTTTACAGTAGGCAATTAAGGAATTAACTTTTGACACTCGGCGATCAGAAAAATACACTTTGTAATCAGTGAAGCTTAAATCACCTGCAATAATCCTTGAAAGTACTAATTGGAGTTTCCGGCGATCGCGTACCCAAGGGATTTATGACAAAAAACTTGCGTACCCAGGGATATGACAAAAACTTGTTCATCTAAATGATAATGGAATAGCAACGTATTTCCATATGTTAAGAAGACTGTTTTGTGGACTGACACTTTAATTTATGCATAAATACTTATTATTATTATTATTATTATATAAAGCAATGGTTATAACAATAAAAAATTCCAGTGTTAGGATCTAAGTTTTCTGTTTTGTTTATTCAACCTGAAGGACAACAGAAAGAATTATAAAAAAATTGTTGAGAATATTATTTTCCAGTAAATCAAAATACATTTATTAAATGAGTAGGAATCTAGCTATATCTAATGTCACTGATTCGTTTATCTACTGATTGGTTCGGATTTATGGAGAAATTTTCATTGTTCAAATTTTAAAGTTCTAATTTATACGAAATTTACCAGGCCCGTAAAAAATTACTGGAAAATAATAATAAAACAAATCAACAAATTTTCTTATAAATTGTACAAATAATAATATTGCCACTGTTACAATCCAACAATTCCCGTGTTGCAGTTGCCTGTACACTCGACTTAACATCCTCCAACTAAACAGTTGTAAAATCCGTTTTCACACAATTTTCAATTTAAAAGTGGAAACGTTTTTTTTAAAGGTATCTTCATGAATTCTATATTTGAATATTCAGGAAGATTTATATTTTCTAGTGGTAACTGTAAGATTTTCCTAAATTTTGTCTTTGAATTAATAATTTGTGTTCAAAAACACACAATTTTCAAAAATTTGACGGACTCGGCATAACTGTAGCTATTGGAATGTACTTATGTCACCTAAATTTGTAATTAAAAGTGGAAACGGTTTTTTTAAACACAACTAGATCATTTTTATATCTGAATGTTCAGGACAATCTGTAGTTTCTTATGGTAATATAAGATTTTCATAAAATTTATTTTAAAAACGAAAACAAGGTTTAAAATCTCCACCTTTTACTTTCCCATAGTAAAGTAATGTACAGGTGTGACCGCAGCTATAGCTGTCTTAAGATTATTTCACGCATGCGCAGCTACGGGTTGATTTGGATTTCTGCGTATGATATGTTCGTTCTCTAATTGTACCAGATCTGAACAAAATTATAGAGGCCTCTTTTCAACTAGTTTTTAATAGTTTTGAAGTAAAATAGAAAAACTCGAAACTGAAAACGTTTCTAGAATAAAAGAGGAAAACATCAAACTCTAACAAGAAAATGAAAGGTTCAGAGCCGAACTCAACCAGCTCGAGCAATATAGCAGACGAAACGCTATTCGGATAGCCGGAATTACAGAATTCCGAAGAATCCACCAATGACATTGTCTTGGACATAACAGAACGTACAAAGTTGTATATTACTATCAACGATCTGGATCGCTCTCATCGCGTTGGACCAGTGAAACAAGGAACTCAGCGCCAGATAATAGCTAAATTTACTAAACTACCGTGCTAAACTTAAACTGATGAAATCTCGGAAATATTTCTGAAAGTCTTGAGATACTGTGTTACAGTCAGTTTACATAAATGAAGACCTTACAAAAGCAAGATCCAAATTATATAATGCCGCCCTCGAATACGTAAAAAAAAACACTGTAATAAATGTTGGACCTTTGATTGGAAAGTATTCGTTACTGATCCATCCACGGCTCCAGTTCTCCGCGACTTCGCTCACATCGACATCATCCACACTGTCCTATGCCGGTGCATTAAGTACGACATCCAAAATGACAACCAGTGAAATTCAGATGCCTTCACTGAATCTTAGCACTACAAAGTGATCAGTGTTATAAATAGACATAAACAGTAGGACGGCCAGCTTCGATATTTTCCGTTAAAACCGCGGTTTTATCTTCAGGGCCTTTCAAGGGGAATAATTCAATTTTGGTCACTAGGTGTCGCCTTATCGTCACCTCGTAGAATTTGCATTTCGTGGTTATCGTAATAAATCATTAATTAAATGGGTTTTTTAACTTAAACTGTATAAAAATTCTTATGTATTAGAAGGATAACTGATTTTTCTAAACGACCACAACAATCGTTAACCCATCAAAACAAATTAAAACGTCGAAATTCTTGACATAATGCGGGGTGTTGTGAAAGGTCAAAATGAAATGGGCGGTGCTGAGCCAGTTTACACCCTGTAAATTGAATTGACAGAATCGCATCCCACACCGATTGGGTAAAAAATTATACATGTAATCAATAGCATTTAGAATACCGGTCATTTTGATACCAGATACAAACCATCATTTGCACCGGTTTTCATACGGGAAGTTGACAAAATTGGATCACTTGCATGCCGAGAATTTTTGAAAACAAAACAAAACACCGTACTAATTATTGGATATGCACTTATATTATTTATATATTACTGTTCTATATATTTAATTTTATAGTTTGAAATTAATTTTTACTTAGTTTTGTTTCGATTTTAGTTTTATGCAGAAAAAATGCCACGAAAATCCAACCGCAGGAATCAAAACACAGATCGCCCTCCTGGCCCTTGTACTGTTGTTGTCATCACGATATCTCTAAAGTAATACTTAGATACGTTCATCTGTCTCAAAAATTGAATAATTTTTTTTTCACTTTTATTACTTTGAAAGATTTTAATTGTATTTGTAGAGAGTGTGGTGCTAGATTAAAAGTGGGATTAAGCCAGTTGCCTGATGCAACTTGTGATAGCAGTGGTGCAGAGAGATTAACTGATTCTTATGACCAACATCTGCTTTTTGTTATTGTTTGTTGTGTTGTGGTTTTTTAAATCAAATTTTCTGATTTGTTCTCAATATGTAAGCATAGAAAGCATAGAACCACAGTTAGACCACTGAATTAGTATGCATACAGTTGTGTCATGTATTCAGGTTCCATTGGTCAGCACTAACACTGAAGGAGAGACAGATGAATTCACAGTAGAATTTTTACTTACAAAATATTATCAACTAACTCGAACAGTTTTAAGTTAATGAATTTACAAGTTGTGAGACAGTGAATATGTCACTTTGCCATCTAAATATTAAGTTGTTTTTTTAAACTTAACTTTCAGGTTTATTTGCAATCTGCAGTGCCTGAGTATCCAAATCTTGGATTTAGCATATGCTATGCATGAAGTTATGATAACTTCAAAACTTGTTATGATACATGTTTGACACCTGAGCTGATTCTAGACTCACTAACATTTGATGAAATTGATATCTTTTGTTACAGAAAAGTAGTAATTTATTAAGGTACAATACAGTGGTGTTATCTAGTCTACATAAGAGATTTATACAAATCAGCCAGTATCTGTTTTCAACACCAACACTACATGTAGCTTTACAATTTCAGATTTAGATACAAGAAAGCTTTGTCATTCACCTGTATGGTTACTAAGAATGCTACATTTTAAGTCCACATTTATGCTTTGTCTGAAATTCTATTGTCCTTCCAACTGCAAGATGAAAAAGGAACAAATTTACTTCTTTGCCTACATACCACAGTTATAACCTTTGAAAAACAGGTTGAACATCTTAACAACAGAATGTAATGTTTTGAACTAAAATTTACTTTGTTGTTTCTTCTAAATCTATTTGAGAATTATGGCATACTGAGTTTGTTATTATAACTCAAGGAAGCTGTCAGAACATATGCAGCAACATAGACAAACATGTCATCATATGATTAACTGTCATGTAAAATCAGAAAATATCTAATTCTGTTTTGTGAAATTTATTTAACAGATTAAAAATATTCAATTTCTCTCTTGTATTGGTAGCTGTACATTCAATACTCAGAATCTACAGTGCTTCTTCCCTTTACATCTTCTAGTGACATATTTAGCTGACAACTTCGACTCAAATTTTTCAACAACAAAAAAAAAAATATATATATATATTTGATATCAATATTACTTTCAAATAAAGCAAACTTCAGAATTCTAAAATTGAAAAAAGCACATTGGCACACACACTAAAAACCCCTGTTGATTCCAGGATATTAATCATTTGTACAGATTGGAACTATATATTCCATTTTTAATTCTGTTGATATTTTCATTATTTTGCACATTACACATTTTTGCAAATACAAATAAGGAGCCTTATAGGTTGTAGTATAAAGCTCACTTTAATATCACAGTACCTCTCGCCACCTAGGTTCGAAATTCACTTTGGCTGATCCCAGCGTGAGAAGATCTGTTAGTTTGCCTGCCAAAGGTTGGTGGTTTTCAGCAGAGACTCTGGTTTCCTCCACTTTCTAAGAACCACCCCCCTCTATAAGTGAAATTTTGACGGGGCGTAAAACAAGGTAACTCCACTCCACATAACCACAGATAAGTAATCAACTTTTTTTTAATTAAAAAAATTATTGTTTATTTTTTTCTTTATATTTTTTATGTTATTATTATATTAATTATAATATTTTTTCATGATGATTATCTGACTACCCATGCCTACAGAATTATTTCCATATACAGTGTATATGGTTATGTCCTATAATGTCGCATCAGCAATTTTTCAGCTTTTTGCAATGAGAGCAAGTTCATTAATCAAGTATAATTTATGCAGGAGATGTGCCAGTATTTATAATGGTCTGCCTTGTAATTACTAATATCACACCGTCAGGGCAATTTATTTTGTTAAGATGCAAGCTCACTGAGTTCATATGCCACACACAAGCAAACCACTCGCCCTGTCACATTGTTCTGGTACTAAGTGAAACAGTGGATATTCTGTCCACCAAATGAATAGTTCAGGTGAAGAGACAGTATTTCAAATTTTGAAGACTTGGGTATAAATTGACTGAGGTTTAAACCCACAGCTGTTGCATGTTGAAGATTTGAACCCCAGTGCAACTTTGTAACTGACCACATGCAAGAAATACTTGTTCTAAATTTTTAACTTTGGTTGAGGAATAATTTTTTCCTTTGTTTCATTGAAAAGACTTTTTAAGAAAATTATCATTTCTCAAAAAAAAAAAAAAAAAAGGAAAAAAAATGCATTGATAATAAAATTTGAAATTTTAGCATAGTTTCAAATTTAGAAATTAAACTTTGATTAAAACAAATTCTAAATGAAGTGAAAATTGCAAATAAGCTTCCATAGCATGATAGAATTCATTTATAACTCCCGAGCACCTGTGTTACATCTCTATTCCTTGGACAATGTTGCATTTAGAATTTTCTAAAAGAAAAACGATTAATTTTTACTTCTTTTTGGATCTTAGTTTTCTTTTTATAGTTAAAGTATGCAAACAAAAATTATATCATAGGAAATAAGTCAATTTTTTATCGTATTCATACGAAGAACTGTAAACAAGGGAGGTAAGTATACACAAACGAAAAATCTATCGTGGACTCAGCAACACCTGCTATTTTCTGAATTGACAGAATCGCATCCCACACCGATTTCGGACAAAACTTTAATATGATCACATTAAGAAATGAAAATTATTTCATAATTTAATAATAAGAACCCATCATATGTCCTATTTTTTTCACAATACGTGTCTGAAGCACCGGTGTCGTCCGACAGCTGTGAGGCAACCTCGACTTTAAAAGCGTTTATCTCGTAACTTAATCGAGATATTTGGCTATTTTGTAGATTAATTCAAGGAAAAAATATTTATTGTTTAAAATATTTGTTCGTTTCAAATTTATAACGATGTCATCTAACAGTTTTCTTTAAAATTCGAGACTGACTATCGTTTCCGATTTTGTACCTAAATTTAAACCGAAAGTCACGTGACCAAAGTTATGAAAATTCAGCCATGTTGGAAGCTAGCCGTCCTACTGTAAATAAGAGAAGTTGGGGCTATTCTTTAAAACATTCATCTCGGGGGTATCTGTATATTACTTTACTTATTTATTTAACAGTATATACATGTACAAGGAAATAATGAAATATGTTTTAATCATTGTAGGACACTCACTATCTACTCGCGTACGTTGACGTGCGTGTCAATCGGTTATGTTAAAATCCATTTTTTAATATATATTCGCACGTTTATTTTTCATACCTTTCAACCGCGCCATCAATTTGATAATAATACAATTATAGTTTATCCCGTGCTGTCATCAATGCATCTAAAACGTTTTACAATACAACACTCCTAATATGAAGCCATCATGACACTTTTATCGCTTACCGCAGTCATTTTCTTTATACATGTATCTTTTTGTACATACATATAAATATTTCATCTTTATTGTATGTTACTGTTAGTTAACATGTATATATGTTTAGTGTTTAATTTTTCAACATTTTTCACATTTGTTCAGTCATCTCTAACTGATATATCACTTTTGGTCTTTCTTGTTCCATTATTTGTGTGGTATATTTATAGAATTATATTATGCCTGTCGATAATAGAACATTTATTACAAGAATAGGCCTTAATTACGCAGCGGATTATGGCGTTTTAAGTCATGTAAAAGTATCATGTTGAACAAATGTATTACACATTTTGTCAGATGACATTTTTAATGCTATCAACTATTATTTTTCTAATATTTTTGATATGCTTTTTCAAGTCGCAATGTGTACCCATAGTAATCCCACTTCTACAATTCGAGTATTGTTTTTATCGAATTGTAAGAAAATATTATTATTATTGAAAATTTAATTTATACACTGATATCAAGTACTTTATGAATACTATTGTATACCAACAAACTCGACACCATAACATTATTTTTCAATGTTTTCTCGAGTGGAGTATATTTATGATCTTATTATCAGGCGATAAAGAATCCAACCCCGGTCCAAATGAACATGACATTTCGTCCTGGACAATAATGACCGACACTACTGGTCACCCAGACCTAATTTCCAATAATAACCTTTTTTCTATTAACCATATGAATGTACAAAGCTTCCTACCTAAAAAACTACAAATTCAGTGTGAATTTTCATCTTACGACATACAATTACAGAATCCTGGTTAAATTTCAACATATCCAATGATGACGTAATGTTTGAAAATTTCAAAAACCATACAGAGCTGACAGAATTACAAAGACAAACGGTTGTGGTAGTATCGTCTTTGTCAAAAAAAACCTACTATTCGGAACGACGACATAACTTAGAACTAACTGACATTGAAAGTCTCTGGATTGAAGTTAACCCAAAAAATGCTCGAATCCTTAATGGTACATATTATAGACCAACGAACTCGGGCACAGATTTTTGGACAAATTTGATACTGTCCTGGATTAAGCATTTGACCTCAACGCAGATATTATTCTTCTTACAGGTGACTTTAACGAGGACCAACTTAAACCTACAAACAATAAAATAAGAAATATATGTAGAATGTATAGCCTTTCTCAACTAATCACAGAACCCTTTCATTTCTGTGACAACTCATCGTCACTACTTGACGTTATTCTCGTAAGTGACAGAAATCTTGTTGGAAATTATACAGTTGGGACTACTTTCTAGACAATTTATACCGATACCATTGTCCTGTTTCTACTACTCTAAAAATTCCAAAACAAAACTCTCTTTCTTTTTCATGTTATATCTGGAACTATGATAGAGCTGATCTTACAACTTTCAAAGAAACTCTAGCCCACTACAACTGACAACAAGACTTAACAATTAACATTGATCAGACGACAGATAACATCACAAACACAGTACTCAAAACTGCAACAGACACTATACCAAAATAAAACAATAATAATACGACAAAGTGAACCACCGTGGTTTAACAAAACTATAAAACAGATGATTAGAAAACGCAAACGACTTCACAGTAGGGCTAAATCTACTAACAAATCTCAACATTGGGCTGCTTTCAGACACTTCTGAAACAGATGTACAAACTATATGGACGGCTTGACAAAGATTTCATGATAATATAGCAACCAAGTTAGAATCAGCCGACGTACAAACAATTAAATCACTAACAGGATACTCACAAAAACATCACAACATACCACCTTTACAACATAATGGCCAAGTATATGATGACATTAATGACAAGGTTCAAATCTTTAATGATTACTTCTGCTTTCAATCTTCATTTAATGGCAAACACACTTCTATTCCGTCAACTCAGTCTCAATATATAGATAACACTCTTACTAGCATTTATATCAGTGAAAATGATGTCTATGACATTTTATATAAATTTGGACACTTCCAAAGCTACTGGTCCCGATGTTATCGGTCCTTTCTTTCTTACAAATGCTGTTACCAAACTCAAATATCCCCTTTCCAATCTTTTTAACACTTCTCTAGAGATGGGTAAATTTCCTAGCTTATGGGAAAAAAGCTTACATTTCTCTTATATTTAAAAAAGATGACCCCTCTCTTATCACGATTTACAGACCCATCACACTTTTCAGTGTACTAGGCAAAGTAATGGAGAGACGTGTTTATAAATACGTCTATAACTATCTCTTTTCTAACTCTGCTATTTCGCAATACCAATCGGGCTTTTCCAAAGGCGATTCTACTTTTAATCAATCACTAGATCTATCAAAAACTCTTGGCAAAACTTTAGATGATGGAAAAGAAATTAGGATGGACGTTAGTAAGGCTTACCATAGAGTATGGCATTAGGGACTACTTCACAAATTTCAGTGTTATGGAATAAAGGGTAAATTACTTTTATGGTTTACAGATTATGTGTCTTGTCGTAAACAACGTGTGGTACATCTTGGTACTTGTTCTGGATGGCAGGATGTGCTAGCTGGGGTACCTAAGGGATCTATCCTTGGACCATTTCTTTTTGTCTTTACATAAACGACACAGTTCGCGATATCACTGATAACATTAGACTTTTTGCAGATGATACAACCTTGTATCTAATGGTTGATAACCAAGAAACGGCTTCTCAATTGCTAAATAATTCCCTCCAACTTATTAACAATTGGTCCAGAAAGTGGCTCGTATCTTTCAACCCACAGAAAACTTAGAGCATGGTTATATCAAGGAAACAAAACAAAACTACACACCCAGCTCTTACACTTAACAATGTAGATATCATTGAAACAAAAGAACACAAAATCTTGGGCATCACATTTTCATCAGATGGTTCTTGGAACCAACATGTTAATAACATACTTTCAGAAGCTTCTATTGGACTAAATATTCTTAGGAAGTTCAAATTTCATCTTAGCAGAAATTCCCATCACTTGGTTCCAAGCAAGCTCTTTACTTAGAAACAGAGCATGACTAACAAATAAGATATGTTTAAATCAAGAAGATTCAAACCTTATGTTAATATATAACACAAAGAACGACTAAATTTTGATGTGCCATATGTGCATATTTCGGAAAATTATTCCTCATCAGTGACACTAGGGGCCGAAAAGTTTGATAGATAAAAACATGAGCCAAACAGTTGAAAATAATAAATCTAAAGTTCCAAAATTATATGAATCCAAATCCAGCTAAGGAATGCTTTGCATGGGGGAACAAACCTTAGTTTGGTTAATTGATTTATTTATTGACATGTGTATGTAAATGTGAGAAGTTTTACATTTACATATGTAAATATAATTATGATTAAATAACAAATATTAAAAAAACTCACAAAAGATATATTCGTAAATCATTTTTATTTTGTTCTTATAGGTTATCATGTAAACCTATTTGCTATTCAAGTGCGCATCTACACAATATGCGAATATCTTATTTAAGGCACCTAACATACGCGCATTGTTTGATATTTTCATCTAAGACCGATATCATATATACAGTTTTGTATCTTCATTCAAAGCTAAGATCAAGTGCACGTTTTTGTTTTTTAATCTAAAGCTCATATCATATGTGCTTTTTTTAGCGGGTTAATTCAAAATTGCCATTAATTTCGATAAGTTATATTTAGCATATGCATTTCTCTATCGTAGTACTTAGGTAATATTTCAGAAATGAAAAATAAAACTCTTTTGAATTTGGTAATTCAGATCAAATTCAAATTGAAACTGCAATTCTCCGTTAGGGATAAATATTTTCTTCCATACTAACATACAAACAGCATTTGAAAAATTCTTATAGACTATTATGAAATTGCACTTATGTATAGTATGCCCTTTCACTGACGTGTATTATCTTTATAATATATGAAGCGTGTAGCAAAAGGTCTTATTTGACAGTGCATTGACCATTCAGATAGGAAATTCCGAACAAGTTCCAGTGAAACCGGTGAATGCAAACACTCTTTTTGTTGAATGACAACATTTGATAATGTGTTGAATCGAGACTTAAAAACAATAATTTGATATCAGAGAATCGAACATAAATTAGAAGATTTCTCTCCTTGTTTTTCTTCAGAATTGGATTGTTGTTCTGCCGTAGACTTGTCTTGTGCTTCAGAAGCTTCCTGTTTCTTCGCTTCTGACTTTTGTGTTTTTCTTTTAGGTTTTTGTTTTTTCTCAATCATGTAACGAGTCAAAGTTAAAAACACTTTTTGTACATTTGATGAAGTTTTTGCACTCGTTTCCATGTATTCCATATTGTTCTCTTCTGCGAATTCCTTAAATAAGAATGAAGATAGTCAGATAAACCATGGATGCTTATTAAAAATACCCAACCTCACTGAGGTAATTTTCTTCGGTAAGAGGAATTTGTGACTCTAACATTGTAATAGTAAAATGCAAACACTCCAGTTCATGTCCAAACCAAAACAACGCCCCTCCTCAACAAACAAATAATAATAATAATAATAAAACATCATTTAAGTCATAACTTTAAAAACTGGTTACTCCATACATATACGTGAATTTCCATCAAGACAGTGAGACCAGGTCATCCGGAAGAGCAAACAGCTTCTGCCTGGCTTGCTATATATCAAATAAGAAAGTCAAACAAACATGAAAATATAGAAAGTCAAATATATCCAATATAAGTGTGGATACATGTTCCTTTCTAAGTTAAATTTCCTTTTATATATATAAGGACGGATGTAGGAATTTATGAAGGGGTCAAGTCCCAGCGGCGAAGGGTCTTGGACCGTTAAAGGGTAATGGATTCTTGGGACCGTTTGGTCACATTTCTCTCTCTCTCTCTCTCTCTCTCTCTCTCTCTCTCTCTCTCTCTCTCTCTCTCAAATTTTTCAAAGAAAGATCAAATCACAAATAAATCCGCCAATGTATGTATGTATGTATGTATGTATGTATGTATATATGTATTATCTTTGCAGTTGTATAATCTAGTTCCCTTTTATCTCCCTGGTCAGTTTTGTTTCCGACAAGTATCCTCTGGGCGCCTTCTTTTGCGATATTATCAGTTAGCCACACAAATGGCGGAAGTTGGTTGAAGGAGGACTTTAAAAAGAAATAAAAAAGTTTATGAATTACATACATTTGGTTTAAGTCAAAACAACCAAGGAAGACTTGAAAAACGAAAGCTGTGTATGTATCATGAATTTAATAATGGATTTAAAACGTTTTTAATCAACAAGCTTAACGTTTGTTGTTTACAACCTTTAATAAATACTTTTCTGTCCAAATAAAAAGATAAATGATGCAGTTAATAAATAGATGAATATAACCCAGATAGGGGATTCATTTCTCTAGTTCTAGTAAACTCTGCTTGGTATACAACTGCATTGGGAAGACAAACTGCGTTTGTAGCCATTCGCTTAAACCTTTCAGTCAATGATGACAATGCAAATAGATTACCTTAATAAGATTTATTAAACAAATCTTTATAAATTATCAATAGTAGGTAAACCTACTGTTAATACAACGTCTGTTTATCAGCAACCTTTAAAGATAGGCTATGACTAGTTGAAAACATTTATACCAATTTGACTATAATTTCAACTTCCCCGTGCAAAGAAGCACAATAATTGTGACCTACCTGACTTGTTATATCAAAAAGAATCAATACTCCGTTAACATAAACCATATAATCCGATGTCTCTGTCACGAAAACATATTCGTCTGAATTAATGAAAAACAAGTCTTATGAATACAGGAAATACCAAAAATATGTAGTATAAAGTGAAAGTTCGGGAGGTGGTAATGAACAAGTATCATCGAAAAGTACCCCTTTCTAAGAAGGAGATTCTTGTTATATAGATATTCTCTCTCTCTCTCTCTCTCTCTCTCTCTCTCTCTCTCTCTCTCTCTCTCTCTTCGTAAAATGAGTTAAATGAGCTCCTTGAACCACAAAAAGATAAATAGAAACGCCACTAAAAACATTTAACTCGGCGACAATGACATAACAAACAAACGAGTTAAAAAAATTTCACTGCTTACAGGTTAAACATTGACTAACTATAAATTAATTTATGGTTATTTATAAAGGTCAGAACTTTGCATAGACGCTTGTTTTAATAACAAAATCGCATCCATGAGTCTCATAAACAGTTCAAGCATTTGTTTCACCAACAAATTTTCTGGTATTGTTGGTTGTATTGGCAACGACGACGCCGACGATCATGTTACGTACAATTTACGATATTTAACACAAAGCCTTTTTGCCATCAACCTCTATTGTGGTTCGTGTCTAAAAGCAAAATAAATAAATAAATAATTAAATAAAAAATAAATAAATAAACAAGTAAATAAATAAGTAAATTAAATAAATAAATAAAATAAATTTAATATCAATATGTAATAAATAATAAATAAAATCAATAATAATAATAATAATTTTATTATCCATAACTCAGTAGACAGTACTTTGTGCCATTTATACCATTTAGCAAAATTTTCAGCCGTCAAACTTTTTTAATTTATTTATAACTAAGGTCTGTTCAATCATGCAAAGCATTCCTTAGCTGACTTGGAGTCATATAATTTTGGAACTTTAGATTCATTATTTTTCAACTGTTTGGCTTATGTTTTTTATCTATCAAACTTTTTGGCCCCTAGTGTCACTGATGAGGAATGATTTTCCGAAATGTGCACATATGGCACATCAAAATTTAGCAGGTATTTGTTATATATTAATAATATTAATAGTAATAATAATAATAATAATAATTATTATTATTATTATTATTATTATTATTATTATTATTATTTTTATGAAAATTACAAAACATTATACAGAAATAAATAAAAACATTTTGACATAAAATTCTACAACAAAGAGGACACATCATAACCGTTACATTAAACCAACTGAGTTAGGAATGATTACAAATGATTACAAAAGTTATCTCCAGCGAACCAAGGAACCTATAGCGAAACCTGTCATATAATTGCTCAATAATGTTGAAACATAATTAGGAAAAATCTAGTATTATCTCTTTGATATAAAGTAATAATATAATTTTATCATTATTAATTTATTGTATTTATTTACAAAAATGCTTCAAAATGGTCGATTTAATACTTTAAGACTTCTTATTAAACATTTGCAACTACAAAAACTTTGGTCAATTAGATTCGAATGCGCCATGACCCCGACTTATTTACTTCAAATTGCAAATATTGTATTTTTCTTCCTCCCGTTAGTTTCGAGATGAAGAGATTTAAAATTTTCACTGAGCGTTAAGGTCATTGTATTAGGAAGCAAAATCAAATAACTTTCAAGAAGTCGTTGGAATCCGAATCCAAGTATTGTTAACTCCAAAGAACACTGCAAACTAATATATTTAACGCATTTATTTTTTTAAAACATTTGCATATAGTAATTCAATCTTTGATGCTCAAGGCCTGCACCAATTTGATATTTTAGTACGGCGGTTGATTGTGTGTTGGGGAGGGACATATCGTCTATGTTCAGTACCTGTTTGTGGCAAGAACTTGGTTCGATATCGTCAGGGTAAGTATCATCCTGAAAATTAAAGAAAAATAATAATGGAAAACAAAGATTGGCAAAGTGAAAAGATAAATAAACAGGACAGAAGATTATCACATATTTAACCCATTGTTATAAAACACCACAGAGCCATTGTAAACTTTTGTGATCGCAACGTCACTTTTTTTACAATCGATCTTCCTTAATCTTGTTTCACCTTTATCAAGTCCAAAAATATTGAAAAAAATAAATATGATTAATTATAATGTAAAAATAAGTATTATTACAGTAGTGAATCGGGATTTTTTTTTTATTAAAAAGTGTTTTGTAGGAGTGAACAAGAAAACGCATCCTGTACATGGTACAAAGAACATAAAACGCACTCTGTACATGTTACAAAGAACATAAAACGCACTCTGTATATGAAAAAGCACGCGAAACGTATGCTGTATATGGAAAGAAGCACATTACACGCACGCTCTATATGTAAAACACAAATGAAACCTATCCGTCATTTGAATTTTAACTAAATTTTGAGAAGATTTCTCGTCTGGAAACTTAATTGTCAACTCCAGACTTCATTAGACGTTGGACTTCGTTAGAAGTTGTAACAATACTGTCAACAATACACTCTACATTTATCTTCAAAGTATAAAATAAACTTACAATAAATCTCTTAATTAAACACGTTTTTCCAACTCCATCATCCCCAAAGACCATTACCTTAAACTCCTTAAAGCTGAAATAAAAAAGTTCGTTTAAAAAAAAAATCAAGTTTGACAAAATTACATGACATATCGGCCAGGCGTTAGACGATCTCCTACATGTAGCGCATTGTATACGGTAACCCAATCAAATAGTACGTTTAGTACTTGTTATCAACCAAAGCTATAAAAACACAAACACGCACACTGGATTAATTGATTAAATAGAATTTCATTTCTTCAATGAATGTATATCAGTTATAAGTGAATTTCCAAAGCGCCTTACCTTTAAGAGAGTTTTTAAGCGTCCTTTACCTACTGGTCACAAGGGGCATAATGTATACTAGATTTTTATGACGCACCCTTTGTTTTTATTTGTATATGTGGAGAGCTGCCTTAGGAAAATAAAAAAAATCGATAACTGTATATATATGTGTGTGTGTGTGTGTGTGTGTGTGTGTGTGTGTGTGTGTGTGTTTCAAATCGTTATGTTTGCTTTTTAATTTTGAACAATGTACTTCTAATGACAAATGTATTTATAAAATAAGTGTCCATATTTTTATAAACATTTTTTTTTTACTATTGTTATTCAAAAGAAAAACATTGTTTCACATTTTAGCTTGCGTGATAACTATTATTAATAAACTCCAATATATACATTCATTTTATTGTTTAATAATTAGCGTTTAAACTTATAGAAATCAAACTGTTGTATAATCACCGTTGTTTCATATTTCAAGTTATATTTTGTTCCTCGAATATTTTCCATTTCCATTTCTCTAAGCTTGAGAATTTTTGCATTCATATACACCATAAATCACAAAAACCACATTTGTCGGTCACAAGAAGAGAAGGAACTGAAGAAACAAATAAACAATGCTTATTGTCGTAAACATCCCAAACATCGTTAGAGAAAATACATTAAAAATCGAAAATAAAAAAAAATCCTATTTTTACTTTAGGGACGCGTATAATCATTAAGTATCCGTCCGTATTCCGACGAAGTAGAAAGTAATTAATTTAATATACTGTTCAAATGTATTAAGTTCGGGATTAATAATTAGGAAGAACACTGTATTTCCAAATTTCCAAAACAATTTTGCGGATATAAAAATCTTTTATTGCATATGAAAAAATAGTAGCTTTTTTGCATTTGTATATGTAGATTTTCACATATGCAAAATTGGACTTTGCAGGTGCATAAATTTTTTTTTGAAAATGTAAAAGCAACAATTTTTACATGAGTTAATGTATAAATGCATTTACAAAAATCGATTTTTGCATATGAGTTGCGGACCGGGATCGATAGGTGACTGGGACGCGCGGTTAATAGAATCGAAAGTATTGGAAAGGTCCCCGTTTGGCCGCTGCAATTTTTTTTCTGTTATATTTGGAGCATGTCCGACCATAACAAGTTGGCGAATAATGGATGAGGAATACAGCGGACCGGGTGCCACAGGTCTTCGGTAGATTCTGCTAGTATCAAAAGGGTCCAGGGTTTGAGTTCCGTTATGGTCGCCGTATTTTTTCCCTTTTCTTGTTATATGTGCAAAAATCGATTTATGCATATGTGACAATAGTGAAAAAATATAGAAACGGTCCCTCATGAATAACGACATCGTTTTAAAAATATCATTCTATTATCTCTATATTACAATTTGTGTGTGTGTGTGTGTGCGTGTGTGTGTGTGTGTGTGATTTGTAATGATAAAGGTATTTGAATCTATATCTATACTCACTTTGAATTACTCATATCTCGAATTTTATTATAGTCGCTGTCTGGTATCCATGGTCATTGTTTACAAACAGGTAAAAACATCAAGGAAAGTAACACTTATAAATTAATCGATAACGATGAAGAGCACTGACCCGTTCAATAACATTTAATTATACAGGTAAGTGAATTTTTCATATATATATATATATATATATATTATTTAAGGATTGAGATTTGTTCATGGACATATATATATATATATATATATATATATATATATATATATATATATATATATATATATATATATATATATATATTTATATATATATATATATATATATATATCGGTTGGCAGTGTACATAGGAAGCGGAAACATGACATTTCCGGCAATTTATTGTAACCAATTTTGGATGATAGTAATTTCTTCTACAAAAATTTGCATAGTATGTAAATAAAAATTAAGCATTAGATACAGTTTTGTTCATAATCTTAACATGTTAATTTTTAATTTTTATAATTTTATAAAGTAGAAAATTAAATGTTACACTTTGTCGAGTTGTTTTTAAAACTTAGTTTCATAAAAAAAAAATTAAAAATTAAAAAAAATTAAAATAAAATAAATTATCCAATATTCAATTAACATGATATTTAAAACGTGGTATGGTATCTCTCCATATGTTTTTGATATGAACCCCATTAGGAAGAGAGTGGAAAAGAATGAACTTGCCTTATGGTCTTTCAGTCCCCGTCAAGATTTTTTAATGTATGTCAACGCGGTCAGTTCACAGATGGTGGAGTAAACCAGGGTGCCCAAAGATACCACTTTGACAGGCAAACTGACAAATTTCTCATACTCTACTATTAACCTTTTAATTGGTAGATACGCAAAACTACGCCATAATTATTTTTGGACGTAAAATGGCCGATTGAAGTATTTTTTGTCCGATATAGAACAAGAGAAAATTGTCAACAAATGGTATTTTTCCAGATTTTTTAAACGAAATATTTTCCTATTCGATTTAAATTTGAAAAGTACGAAGCGGTCTTGTTCCTGACGTAGTAAAAACCAGAATTACCAAGATACGGAAAAAGTAATTCGTTCAAACTCTTAAATTAATCTTCAAACCCAAATTAAAAGCTCAATTTTATGAAGAGCCGGAAAAAGTTTCTTGTTTATGTAAAGAAACAATAACTTGAAGCGTAAATAATATCGACTGATTCCGTAAAACTACCACTTTTGATTTTTATCTTGTTTCATTTTGACGTTTTTACCTTTTTTCTTCTTTTTTCCTGGTAACACTGTTTGATAAATCTTTATAAGTGGATTATCGAACTATGAATCACAAATTTATGCTGTTAGAAAGGATTCTTTTTCTATTAATTATTTTCAACTGTTTGGCATATATATTTTTTATGTATCAAACTTTTCGGTCTTAGTGTCACTGATGAGGAATTAATTTCCGAAATGTGCACATCTGGCACATCAAAATGTAACTGGTATGTGTATTATATATTTATAATCGTATTCAAAACTTGTATTTCATAAATTATTTGCTTCAACATTTTGGAATTTTCGGCAAATGAATCTGAGGAAAAACTTTCATTTCTTTTTTATATGCCATTATTACAAATTCATGTTTGTGACGATATCAAAAATTGATATTTTTTTCACAAATTTTATATCTTATTTTATCTTTTTAAACAATTTTTATGATATATTGTAGACCGCTATTTGAATATGTGTTTGAGAATTTATCATTGCCGAGTTTCAAACTCTACACCGGGTCTGGTAATCAGTATGCACAAACAAATGAATAAATGGTTTAATAATAATAATAATAATAAAGTTAAAAAAAATATAAAAAAATTATGATTTAAATAAACTGTATTTTACTTGATATCAGAAAAAACCATTGAATGTCTGGATTGATATCTATATAACCTATGCACCAACCACATGTTAACTGCATCGAATACGTGTCTTTTCCTACATCCGTACAGTGTTTCTAAAGATATAGAGGTTCGGTTTGGGTTCATAAATAATAACTTTTTCATAACCAAGAATATATGAATTCAAAGTCGAAGTTGTTAAATGTGAAAACCGGTTTATCAGAGCCATAAAAACCATATCTCGGGGTCTAAGATATGATTCGTTATGAACAAAAGTCCAGGTAATGTCCGTGTAGTTTCATGTTTTAGTGAAACATATGACAAAAATAAGAACATATTAAGAAAGTTAAAATAAAAATCTGCAAACATAATCAATGATTTGAAATGAGATATAATTTAATATGATTTTTTTTGAATTTTTGTACATTAGAAAGTTTTTAATATCAAAACATTGTGTAAATGACGTTTGCTTTTTGAATTTTACAATTGTGTATATAACATTTTTTTAATTTAAAAAAGATTGAGTAAAAAATTGTGACTTATAAAGCCGTTAATCATAAAATGTGAATTACGGTGGAAAATAAAATTGACTGACGGTAAAGTCAGAAAATATTCGATTATATACCTAGCTATACTTGTAAATTTCGACAAAATCCGTTTTTCATTATGAAATAAATCGGACTCTAAATTTAAAGTTGAACAGTATCTATATGTATGTATGTAAAAAGAATTCATATCTGGTAATAAAAAGATTCATTACTTTATAACTGTGTGGCGTATGTTTTTAATCTATCATTCTTTTCGGACCCTAATGTCACTGATGAGGAATGATTTTCCGAAACGTGCACATCTAGCACATCAAAATTTAGCAGGTATTCGTTATTTATTAACTACCTCTAAGCGGGTACCGCTGCTGGTGGAGTAAAACTCACCGAGGGTATCTATAACTCAGTAGGAAGTACTTTGTGCTGTCAGAAAATATACCATTTTTCAAAATTTTCAGCCGTCTTAATTTTTGAAATTTATTTAAAACTAAGGTCTGTTCCCACATGCAAAGCATTCCTCAGCTGGATTTGGACTCTCTCTCTCTCTCTCTCTCTCTCTCTCTCTCTCTCTCTCTCTCTCTCTCTCTCTCGATTAGAATATAATGTTATTATTCTGCAGTATGAGGATGAGGACAATCCCCGTATGTCATGTAAAACATTACACAACTTCATAATAAAATCATTTCAAGCATTCTAATAAGCCTAATATGTTATAAAATACTTGTCCTTATATTAAGGGCAGTATCCTCACTTTGTAAGTTAATGTATTTAAAATCATTCTTAAATTTCGATGGATACTGCACACACACACACACACACACACACACACACACACACACACACACACTCTCTCTCTCTCTCTCTCTCTCTCTCTCTCTCTCTCTCTCTCTCTCTCTCAATTAAAATACTTCAGCAAAGTCAGATATAACTTGTTATGCATCGATATAAGTTAGATAATATCGAGCTTATGTTTGAAGTAACTAAGTCTATCCATTTAATGTAGAAACATGTATTAGAAAAAATTGACAATCGCTTTTAAAGATTCTAGCGTAATAAATGAAAACCGTTTTCTTACCTATATTGCATATACATGTAATATGTGAAATATACCAGATTCTGTTATCATGGTAACGGGCATTGACTAACAAGAAAAATTAAAAAATTTCAGAATGACCTTTGGTATAAAATTATACAAATTTGATTCATTTTTTTTAATTTTAAAAGGTAAGTGAATGATTATTTATTACATGTATTTATCTCGAGTTTCTTCAAAATGTAAGATGACGTCAAGTTTTGAAATAGCTATAAAATGCATGAAATAAGACCAGCTACAATCGATAATTCAATAACATTTTGTCGTAAGAAACTAATACAAAGCAATGTGACGCCATACAGTACGCAACTAAATCACGAGTTAACCTCGTAATGAAACGTGTTTTATTCTCAGTTTCTAATAAAGAATATGTGATATTTATTTGCAAGCATCACTAAAAGAGGCAAAATATAGAAATCTTGTCAATTAGAAAATTCGGACATTTTTGTAAATTAGGTTTATTTATTTACTTGTGTAAATTTGAGCATTTTCAAATATATAACTACATTATAATTATAATAAAATAACAAATATTAAAAATGATATTATTAAAATAAACAAATTAATATACAAAAAAGTTAATAAATAAAATACATGCATTGTAGAACACATGAAACATTTAAAAAATATTCGAGGAGTATGTAAACTAAGGTAGAATTAAAACATCCCCTGCATGGAATACCGTCACAAAAGAATTACTTGTTAATCATTTTTAGTTTAGTTATTATAGGTAACCATGAAAACCCTTTCATATGCGCATCTTCATTTAACTCGGCTCATATACGCTTTTCCGATTTTCTGTATCTTTATTTCAATCTCATCTTATATTCATATATCTTCATTTAAGCCCAGATCATATGCATATTTTTGTATCTTCATTTTAAGACCAGATCAAATGCACATATTTTTCTTCATTTTTTTCTTATTATTTTCTTCATTAAAAGCCCAGATTAAATGCATATCAAAGTCCCATATCAAATGCGCATTTCTTCAGATCAATTTAAAATTGTCATTCACTTGGATAAATTTTATTATAAACAAATATATTTCTTTGTCATAGCATTTAGGTTCTTTGGATCCACCGTTCGATTCAAACATAACTTTAACGCTTTTTAAGTTTTTTAAAAGTTAGTCAGACAGATAAAATAAAAACTAAAACTGCAATTCTCCTTAACAGGGGAAAATAATTTTTCCTTTAAACACATTCATGTAAACAGCATTTTATCATTTTCATGAAATATTATTGAATTGCTCTAATATATGTATGCTCTATTACCGACATGTATTAATGTATCATTGTATAATATGTAAACCGTGTATAAAAACATCTTAATTTATTAATGTATCCACCATCCAGATGAGAAAATCCAAACAAGTTTTAGTAAAACTGGTGAATGAAAACTTTCTTTTGTTGAGGAATAATTTTTTATTAAATGATGAAACAAGCCTCAAAAACAATAATTTAATATCAGAGAATCGAACATAAATTAGAAGATTCCTGTTTCTTCGCTTCTGACTTTTGTGTTTTTCTTTTTGGTTTTTGTTTTTTCTCAATCATGTAACGAGCCAAAGTTAAAAACACGTTTTGTACATTTGATGAAGTTTTTGCACTCGTTTCCATGTACTCCATGTTGTTCTCCTCTGCGAATTCCTAAAATAAGAATTAAAACAATAGTAGTCGGATAAGGCAGAGATACCTATTTATGAAACCCACCTATCAATGATGTAATTTTCCTCGACAAGATAAGAGGTACATGTAATTATAACATTCTAATAATAAATTGCAAAAACATACCAGTCCATATCCAAGCTACAACACCACCCCCCCCCCCAAAAAAAAATAAATAAATAAATCAAATGAAATAACGAAAAATTAAAAAAAAACTTTGAAAACTGGTCAATTAAGTTATACACGTGAATTTTCATCAGGTCAGTGAGACCAGGTTCTCCGGAAGAGCAAGCACGTCTGTTTAGCTAGCTATACACGTCAAATGCAAAATCAAATTTGAGAGTGAAAAGAACATTGAACTAAGGAAAGTCAAAAATACCCAGTATTAGTTTAGATACATGTTCTTTTCTATATTAATTTTCCTTTTTAAATGTTTCCTTTTTCAATTATATTGACAAATGTTTGAAATATATTAAATTCATGTTTATTAAAAAATTGAAAGAAAGAAACAAAACAAAAAATTGCATATGCCGATTTGTAATGACCATTTAGAACATAACACGTGTATAAGAAGCGATTAGTTTGTACAGTTTTACTCTTTATATATTTTATCTTTCTAAAATTAGAAGTACACAACTAGTCCTATAATGTGCTATGCTTTTGTAAATATTCAATTTTTCAAAAGAGTTGGTAAATACTTCACTGAGAACAGATATAGCAGGATTTTCCTATATATAAATATGTGTTTATGCATGCATATGAGTATCTTAAAATGGGGTAAACAAATCCCTTATACTCCTTATTATTGTTTGGACGTATTAATAAATGCCTGTCTTTTCGCTATGTTGAGGAGCATTACGTATACACGGAATGCACCTTTACCATAGAACTATGATGTAAAGTAAAGTATAAACTTAGATTATTTAAATTTAAAAATGGGATATATATATATATATATATATATATATATATATAATATATATATATATATATATATATATATATATATATATATATATATATATATATATATATATATATATATATATATATATATATATATATATATAGGGGTTGATGTAGAATTTATTGAAAGAGGAGTAGAGAAATCTGGGGTATGAGTTACTGTCAAATAGAGAAAATTGGCGTATGAGATATTGTCAAACCTAAAGGTTCAAGTCCAAGCGGTCGATGGGTATTGGGGGCCGTTAAGAGCATCCACAAGTCAAGTATAGAGCCCTGTTGGGGTTCAGAGAAATGAATTCTTGAGACAATATGGTCACATTTCTCTCTGTTTCTCTCTTAAATTTTTCATACGGAGGTCAAATCCCCAATAATGTGCCAATGAATTGCAGTGTGTGTGTGTGTGTGTGGGTATGTTTGTATGTATGTATGTGTGTGTGTATTTTTAGTATGTATGTATGTATGTATGTATTACCTTTGCAGTAGTATATTCTAGTTCCCTTTTTTCCTGGTCAATTTTGTTTCCGACAAGTATCCTCTGAGCGCCTTTCTCTGCTTTATAATCTGTTCGTAACACAAAATACGGAACTTCGTTGAAGAGGACTAAAAATAGATTGAAAAATAGCGTCTGAGTAACATATTAATGGTTTTAGTCAAAACAACAATGAAAGATTTGAAAAGACGAAGACTTTTTAATAAAGAGTTGTTTAAGTATTATGCATTTCATCACGACCTTGAAACGTTTCTGATATAAAAGCTTAACGTTTGTAATTTACAAGCTTTAATAAATGTTTATTCCAAATAAAAAGATAAATGATGCTGTCAATAAACAGATAATTATTACCACGATGGGGAATTCATTTCTCTTATTCGACAGGCTGGGTATAAAACTACATTGGGAAGACACATTGTGTTTGTAGCCATTCGCTTAAACCTTTCCGTCAATGATGACAAAGTGAATAGATTACCTGAACAAGATTGATTGAACACATCTTTATAAATTATCGATATAGGTAAACATGTTCGTGATAAAACGACTGTTAATGATAGGGTATGCCTTGTTAATGACATTTGTGGTAAAATTAAAAAAATAAAATTGTTCTTATGGATTTAGTATGGGTCAATCTTTTTCCGTTATGTATTTTATTATAAATATTGGAGAAGACTATCCATTTCACATTGGACTCCATGCCGATTTGTCGATGTCATCGTATTGCTTTACTAAATCGGGATGATTTTTATGAATTCTACTGCTATAAAAACTATTATTACCTACTTGTTTTGCTTCTAGAATAGCAACTTTGTATGAATAATCCCTATAAAATAGAAATATCTTGGTGCATGTCGCATATTTCAGCACATTTTTACTTGGTATAGTAAACTTGTATTTATTTTTATCCGCCATTTTGGTATGGTGTTTTCTCGTAATGACGTCAGAATGATTTCCCGTATTTCTCCAAATCGAGTTATTTGATTGGATAATTTGTTTATGTTGATATCATGACGTAAAAATGTCAAAAACTGTTAGTAAACATTTCCACGTGATCCGACAAGATACTCTCGTAACGATATAAATTCATACTTATTTTGTTATAAATGCACACATTTTTATGACACTTGCCTCATTACATCGTTTGTTGTTTATATGTTATTTATTTAATGTATTAATTGCTTATATTGTATTTATATTTTGTAATATGCAAAACACTTTGACAAGATT